>CAUYRB010037753.1:0-40482 GCA_963574695.1 Propithecus perrieri
ACCCCAGGTCCATGGTAAAATGGTCTTCCATGAAACCAGTTCCTGGTTCCAAAAAGGTTGGGGACTGCTTAAAGGTACAGGAGTGAGTGAGGGTAACTGATGACAGGGATCCTGAAAAGACTGTAGGGGTGGGATCCAGGGTCTTGCCACTTAAAGCATCATCAACAGCAGTAGCAGCAGCAGCAGCAGAAACATCACCTAGAAACTTCTTAGACTTGCAGAATCTCAGCCCCCACCCCAAGACCTACTGAAGTCTGGGTTTCCATTTTAACAAGATACCCAGGCCATTGTTGTGCACATTACAGTTTGAAACATAGGAGACCACAGATCAGCTAGAAAACAGAAGAGGAAGGAGTATTTCATGAACAGGGGAGGATGAAGGGGCATCTGTTTGCATAGGGTCTCATCTCTTCACTTCAGCATCATGACAAAAGCCTTCTCAGTATTTTCACCATGCCCACGCTTCCTACTGCTGACCTGAACACACTGCAGCCCACCTGAATGGCTTTCGATGTCCTCCATAATCTGATGCGTCTTCACATAGCCAACCTCATCCCTCATTGCTTTCTGAACACACTGAAACCACTCCTAGGGTCTGCAGGCATTCCTGGAATGTGGGATTCCAGGGCTAAAATCCAAAAAGTTCCAGGCAAATAAGAAGGAGTTGGTCATCCTAAGGTCTATTCCCAACTTTGAGTTTTTGTTCATATTTTTTTCTTGCATATTCAATTCTTAAGCATACCTTGACCAAAT
Organism: Propithecus perrieri; assembly: GCA_963574695.1. NCBI lineage: Eukaryota > Metazoa > Chordata > Mammalia > Primates > Indriidae > Propithecus > Propithecus perrieri. The sequence goes on from CAUYRB010037753.1 coordinate 754, forward strand.
CTCACTTCCTCTGAAATTCTTCTCAGGAGCCCGTATTGATGATCTCTCCCCTTTCCAAATTCAAAAGAACTGAGCATGCGCTCAACCTCGAACTGTTTTTTAGTGCTGATTTTCCCCCTCTGGTTAGAGATGACATTCCTCAGGGGTAACAGCTCTGCTTTCTGATTGTAGATCCTTATTGTGTTCCTTAAGAGCTGGGTAAACAGCAGATACTCAAAAAACACTTGCTACTAGGTTGATTTTATTTTATATTTATGCACACAAGCATGCTAGTACATGCTGTGACAGAAGGCACACTGGGGTGCTTTCTGAAACCATTATTGACATACTGAAGACAGCTGTTTCTAGAATAGATGAAATGCAGGTAAAATTTTGGAAATTATTAATGTGACTTTTTTCTTTTTTTATTTCCTCATTCATAATCTTCTCACCAATCAGCCCAAGGCTAGTGGTGGTGTGATTTGGATTGGGGGGAGATTGTGGCTTATTCCCAATGGAACACATACATCCCCACACAAACAAGAGACAGGAGAAGCCCTATATACATCAGAGGTAATATTCAAAATATTTAATCATCAGATTAATCTAGATCGATCAGTATCTAGACATAAAGTGAAGCAGGGTCTTAGAGTTACCCTGGGGAGGAGTACCATTTTTAATGAGGTAAGGGAAGGGATGTCCTGGAAAAGGGCTGGGGGATGAGGGATGCTCTAAGGACTTAAAACAGTGGTTGCTAACCAACCAGCATGAAAACATTGCAATATTTTAACAATGGGTACAGACATACTAGTGAAAACTGGACACCTGCCTTGGCCTTGCCCAACATGGCCTCCGTGGAGAGAAGGCACCACAGCACAGAGGGAGTGAGCTTGAGGCTGTGCTACTGGCTGCCATGGACGGTGTGTGATGTGTAGGGGTCCAGAAGTTCCTCCGAATCTCAGTGAGGGAATGGGGAAAGGCCTGGCACAAGCCTTGGATTGAGCCAAGGAGGCAGCCTAAAGGGAAGCTTTCAACACCCGAGGTCAGAGGCTGTGAAATCCTGCAGAAGTGCCTTCTGAACAGCCCAGACACTGACAGGACCAGATAACCTCAGTGGTCACCAGTCCAGGTAGTAGGAGAATCCAGTTACACCAAAGCAGGGACTAGAGAGGAATAAGAAGACGGGTCTTATCTCCTTCACTCTGAGATTCCACAAGCCATGTTTGTCCCTTCCTCTCCCGGATGCCATCTAGGGAAAGAGTGAGTGTGGGAGGGAGAGGAGGGAGCAGGCAGGGCTAAATCTGAAAGACTGAGTTTTTAAAGGTATCATTTAAACCTCATAATAATGCGGTTGAACTTTGATAGACAATGTTTAAATTATTCAAGCAGACTAAATTAATGGAATGAATTAAAATAGAGATGTTTTTAAAAGAATCTAGCCTGTAGAGCTTTGTGTAGATTCTGGGTTGGCTCTAGGAAACAGAGAAACTATAATTGTGTGTGCGTGTGTGTGTGTGTGTGTGTGTGTGTGTGCAGTTGGTTATTTCCAAAGCTAGAGTGTGAGTAAATTTGCAACCCCACTACACAGATAGTAAACAAGGAACAATCATGCCCATAAATTTTGTTTGCCTATAAATTTAAGAAACCTGAATGATTTAGGAGGTGGATGCATCAGCATTTTAGTATTGGCAGTTATTAATTTTAATATCTGTAGTGTGGGTTTCTCTTTGCTGACATGAAAAAAAAAATCCAAACCCCTCAAGATATGGCATTCTAATAACTCTCCCTGACAAAATGGAAGATGAGCAATTGAAACTCTATACTTGGAAGTAAGGCCTGTTCTTCTGTTGTAGGAGTATAAGTGCTTTGGCACGACTTTTTCGTCATCCAACTACATAAAAGAGACAATTTTCTAAAAGAACATAATTGCACACAACATTCATCCAAATAAATCTGCAAGTAGATAATGAAAACTCAAGTAATGAGCATAATAAAGCACTGCAGGCAGATCTTAAAAGCAAATCACACAGACGCTAAGTTGAGCTTTACTTTATAGATAGAATCGTACAATTTGGCTTCTTAGGAAACTACCCTTGTCTCACTAATGCAGTTAGGCTAAAAGAACTGCCACTAATACATTGCCCCCTAAAAGGAGAAGATGTAGCTTGTTACACAAGGACCAAACAAAGAACTATAGTTTAGAGCTCAAGGGGGCTACTTAAAGCTGAGACACTTATCCATCTCTAACATGTCCTGGCTAGGAATTAGGGGTCCCACAAAAGGATGGAGGGTTGGGATGGTGGGGGTGCGCAAAAGAGAGTCTGTGCACAGGATGGCTACAGTCAGCTGATGGGGAACATCAGTAGGAGTTTGGAAGGAAGGAGCAAAGTGAGGTTGGGATATTTATTTCCCCAACTCCCATCCTGCAGGTTCACTGTGGTCTGGCTTCCGCCAAAAATCAGAGACAGCCCTGAAGACAACAGCAATTTCTATTTCCAGAGTCCAGCAGCCAGCTCCCTCTTGCCTCGTCAGGTGTGGGGTCTTACGAGTGGTGTTTCATTCTCACGCACTGCACTAATCCTCATGCACTACTCCGTATGATGTTTTCTACATCCGTCCACACCTTTGTAAACTGTCCCTTTGTTAAATGCTCCTCAGATTCCCTGAGTGGAGTTGGTCATCTGTTTCCTGCAGGGGCTCTGAGAGATATTGAGGACATGCCTATCCACAGGAATAGGGTGGACGCAGTCCTTTTCTTTTTCTGCCACGAATATAGGAATGTGGCAGAAAAAGACAAGAAACGTCCATAGTTTCCATGACTTCCCACACTCATTGTTAAGGAGGCAAATTATCCATCAAACTCAGGTCACAGGTAATTCTGACTAACAGGATGACACAGAGGACAGGATGGTAATTTCCGTTCTGTAAGCCTTCTGGGAAGAGTGGTGGGTGACTTGTGACTAAGAAAATTAGAATCATGAGAAAGTGTTCTTAAGAGAATTGTGCCTGTGACAGACGAAGTGACAAGGCAAACTGTGGAGGGGCCAAACATGAGAATCTTACCCGGCCGTCACTTGTCAGGAGGATGGAGTCACTCTTGATGTCCCGGTGAATCACGCCTTGGTTGTGAAGGTAGGAGAGAGCTCTCAGAACCGACAGACAGACGGTAGCTATCTGTTCTTCATTCATTCTAGAGAGGAAATAACATTTAAGGAATGAGACAAGCTTAAAAACATCTTTAAAGTGCTCCAGAGAGGCAGATCCCTTGAGTTCTAGTGAACCAATCCATACTCCCCAGCCCATATCTGGAAAATCTACTGGCAAGGGAAAGGGAGTCTTTGGATTTGATTCCCAGAACAAAGGCTTGGCACTGAGGATGACAGGGCCAGACTTAAGTCAAAGGAAAGAGATCTCTGTTTGTCAGCTTTTGGGTTATTAATACAAATGCACTTGTATGAACTTTTACAGCTAATGCCTTAGGCATTGACAAACCTCCGGGACCTACAGAGAGAGCACACTGAGTAAGCAGGCCAGGTTCCAGGGGTGGCTGTTAGGTAATCTTGAAAAAGTCCTTTAACTTCCTCCGCTCTCTTTTTCCTCATCTTGGACATAGGGACAGCCACAGTTTTCTTCAAGGCTGAACTCAGGCAAAGTGGTCATTGGATTTCTAAGCTCTGCCTCTGAGGCTTACCCTACTCCCTATTCACCTCCCTCTCCTTCTTCCAGGAGCTGGAGGTTTTTGTGGCTTCAGGTCCCTTCTGTCAAAAGGAAATTGGACCTAGGAAGTTACTAATAATTAAGTATGAATGAAGAGTACTTTAATAGACTGACCCTGGAAACGAGAAAGGAAGCATACATAGCACTGGACATTGCTCCCACATCTCATGTCTGCACCCCTGTGAAGAAGGTGTTTCAGGCTTCAGGGCAGGAGATTGAGGTCGGGTGATCTGCCCAAGGTTTCACAGCTAAGAAAGTGGCCAGGTCATGATTCAAACCTCGCTCTTTTTGATGCAGAAGCCATGCTTTCCCACTTTTCCACTGTCCCACACTCCTTTGCCACCCAAAGAATGGATTTTCCTAATGAGTGATATAGTTCGGCCACTGAGGAATCCAGGTGAGAATTACTTGGGCAGCAGAGTTTGCTAGGTGCCCTCAAAATGACTCATTTAAGTATCTGACTAACTCATCTATGTATAAAATTTCCTCCCTATCACAGAGATATTGGGAGGCCCAAGTTAAATAACAAATGTGAAAGAACTCCTGAAACAAACTATCATGCAAACAGAGGGAAGTTGGAAGAGACAGAAGGTGTAATTGACCAGAACCTAAATATAAGGACCACCTGGGGAAATTCCAGTGACCCCAGATAAATCTTAGCTCAGCAGGACAACGAAATGGATGGCCTTGAATTGGTGTTTTGGTCTTGCTGATGCCAGAAAATCCTGCCTGGGTAATGCTGGGATTCAAAAGTAAAGTCCAGGGAGATAGCCAATTAGGAGAACACTGAAGGTATAAGGTTGAGGGGTATGAAAAAATACACCCTTCCCTTCATGCAAAAAATCAGTCCCATACAAAAGCAGGTCAGAAGAAATGTTCTTGCCTGAAATAGAGAGGAAGTCGACAACCTCTGTGTTCTTGGTTTTGTTATTATACGAGTGTGCTTGTCATTGTGCTGGATTGTTTTCAGATGATGATTCTCATGTGTGCCAGAAGCACATCCCTCAGAGGTTTAGAGCATCAGCATTAGGGGACAAGCTCAAAGACACCTTAAAATTAATTCAGGACCAAGAACCACCACCTTTAATAAAATTCACTTCTCTTGAATTCCATGAGACTTCAGTTATTTGAAGCAGGCATGAAGATTCTTTGCATGTCAACTATGCCAAAAAGTAATTGAATCTGACCCTCAATCACTAACTGAAAGATCACCTTTAACTGGAACATGTGACAAATGCTACTGATTCCTAATTCAATACCTTTGAAATTAGCATGGCCAAATGAAAAATGGCTGGTGCTTTTCTACTTCCACGGGAAAGAAGCCTGGTATGGGATAAATATGCTTCAGTTCTAGAGTCAATCCCAAATTCAAATTCTGGCTCTATCAGTGATTAAATATGTGGTCTTGAGAAAGATACTTTCCATCTCTCAGTCGTAGCTTCATCATCTGACAGACAAGCACATCAACATCAGCCTTATAGAGATGTGATAGTTATGAGAGTTAATGTATATGTGAAGAAGCTGACAGTGCTTGGCACCTTCCTTTCCCTCTGGAACCCTCTGTTCCCTGGAAATTACAGATGTAATTTAATCCTAAAAGATGCTAGGCTAGTGCTAAACTTCAGTATGTATAAGAAACACCTGTGCATCTGGCTAGATCGTGGATTCCCATTTAGTTGGTCTGGGGCAGTGCTTCCTATTCTGCACTTCTAACGTGCTCCCAGGTCCTCAGACCACACTTTGAGTTGCAGGTGGTTAGATGTTCTATCAACCAACCAACCAATCAACCAATCAATCATTCAATAAAACAGTTATTCAATATCTATGCTAGGAAACTTTCTGAATTATCAGCTTAAGTATTTCAAATTCTAAATATTCATGGTGTTCTTTGATATGTAATTGCTTCTTGCTCTCTGGAACCACTCTGCATTTAAGGGGAAATTAGTCGACAAAACTCAATGGAGGAAATTAGAAAATACAATGCATTCCAGAGAGGCTAGCTCTTAAGCAGTTCCCCCTGATATAAAACAAGAATGAAAGGAACCTTAACAAAGGGAGATCTGTAGAGAGACATGAGTAGCTATGTGAAGCTCCTGAAGGCAAGAAAAAAGCCCCTCCGTGGACATTTATTTATTTATTTTTTTAAGACAGTGTCTCACTCTGTTGCCCCGGGTAGAGTACAATGGCATCGTCATAGCTCACTGCAACCTGAGACTCCTTCGCTCGAGTGATCCTCTTCTCAGCCTCCTGAGTAGCTGGGACTGCAGGCATGTGCCATCACGCCCAGCTAATTTTTCTATTTTTAGTAGAGACGGGGTCTCCCTCTTGCTCAGGCTGTTCTCAAACCCCTGAACTCAAGTGATTCTCCTGCCTCCACCTCCCAGAGTGCTAGGATTATAGGCGTGAGCCACCGCACCTGGCCTGGACATATTTTTATTAATTTATATGTAAATCACATTTGCTTTATTCTTAAATCTTTCCAATATATTTGTTTCTACCAATTAAGATGATTTTATGGTTTTTCATTTTTTTTTTTTTTTGGTGGGCACATCCTACTGCTACAGTAATAAGGGGCTGCCAGCTGAATGATCGGTGATAAGTGCTCAATGTCTTTACTCCCGTCCCTTCATTGTTAGATGGCCTACTATAGACTGAGAGCTGTAGGGACTTGAAACTTCGTCTCATACCAGTGGAGAAAAAGCAGTGTTTTCCATTCCTCACGGGACGTGCCAGTGCTTTCTTGCTACTTTGCTTCCACCTATGGTGGTTCATCTGGATCCACTTTTGATTTAGGCGCCATTTCTGTAACATCACTTAATATTCGATACCTCTTCCTCATGACAAGCCTCTCTTAACTCTTCAGCACTTTATTTACCATCAAAAACAAACTTAAAATGTAACATGCTGTTTCATATGTCTGTTCCTTAGAACCTTGCTTCTCCAAGTGTGGTCCATCAACTGGCAGCATCAGCATCCCCAGGGAGCTTGTTAGAAATGCAGAGTCTTACAATTCTCCCTATTGAATCAGGATACACATTTTAATAAGATCCACAGTGATTTGTATGCACACTGAAATCGGAGAAGCACTGTCTCAGCACATATTTTTTCCACTGCCTTCAATCCCCTTTTCTTCTCACTTGCCTTCTTAGTAAACTCCTATTCATCTCTCAAAACCCATCTCAGATATCACCTTGTATTAGAAGTCTTTCTTTACTCTCCCTGATAGAGACATAATTCTATGCCACTTATATACATCTTCCTAATTCTATGCAGGTATTGTAGTGTACTTATTTCTCATCTGTGACTTCCCTGGCAGGGGCAGGGGTGGGTGGGCAAGATGTACCTGAGCCTAATTCATTTATATCTTCTATAACCCCAGCACTTAGGAAAGAGCCTGGCACATAAAAGTTGCTCAATAAATACTTAATGAAATGACTAGAACTAACAGATCAGGGAGGCAAACAGCTGAAACAACAGGCTGGTAATTAATCATTGTTACTTTCAAGACTATTTTAAAACAGAATTGAAGAATTTCTCTCTCCTATGTAGGTTCATTATTCTGACATAAAATGTTGACTGATCCTCCACCTGCCCTTCCTTCCTCGGGTTCCCTTAATGGTATCTGCACACAGCAAGAGCAGGACAACTCAGGAGAACGAAACTTGGTTTTAGAAATCTATGTAGGTGATGAGAAATTCTATTACTTGTTACTGAAACTTCATTCTCAGCATCTTGCTGATTTTAAATCAATGGGTATCAATGACCTTCTGAGAGCAGGGAGAATGTTAATGGAATGAATGATTATTCATGCATGATATAATGGCATTCTGGGGAATATGGGGGCAGGAGTAGTTGTGTTCCCTGACTCCAAAGTACTGACAATTTACAAAGAGTTCAGAAAGATAGTCAGTGAGGTTTTACCCTGGAGGAGAGTAATAAGCCCCTTGGGTTATAAAGAGACATACCTGGTGTGAGTAACAATGTCTGTCAAGGCACCACCTTCTAGAAACTCCATCACCACCCAGAGCTCGTCGCCAACAAGGTAGCTGTTGTACATGTCAACCACATTGTCATGGTGGTAATCGCGCATTATCACAACCTGGATGAATGGGAAAGACAGTTTTTGACTCGTGAAGGTGAAATTTGTCTTTTTGTTCTCTTGTGGCCTCAGCTACACTGCTAGTACAATTGACTGAGAGGTATTGATTGTGGGGAAATTTATTCAGGAATCTACTATAGACAGGAGGCATTAAGAATAGCTAGTAGAAGTGAAATCAAGTTAGTAAATTTATGAGAAAATGGCAGGTCAACCAGACATTGGAAAGAGGGAAGGGGCAGGGGGGGAGAGAGAGAGAGAGAAGTGAAAACAGGCAGAACCAAGGCAAGATTTGCATTTACAGGACAGAGTTTAGTTGACTGTTCTGGGGGGATGTGATTAGATATCCCTAAGGGTCTCCTTTAGAATGCACTGTCCATACTCCACTGTTGGTTAGCTTAACAAAGGCTCACCAACTCGTTCGTGGTTAAGGGAGTAAATGGTGAGTGAGTCTCATGAGTGAATAAAGTAAACAGTTATGAGGGGTGGGGCCACATGAGACCAACTTAACTTTTTTTTGGGAGAAGGTATGGGTTGAACCTGAGAGAGGTTTGGGCCAAATACAACAGAATATATCTCGAAGGTAAAAATAAATATGAGGTAGGCATAAAAAAGGCTGATGAGCCGGCTTGCTGGAGAGAGCTTCCAGGAATTGCTGCCCTGTGGTTGCTTCCACTTGAGTTCAGAGTTAGTGTTAAATAATAAATTATAGAGTTGTTTATCTATACCATTATCACCTTGTCAGTTCTGACATTGTGGTTTGGGAAATAAATTCCAGGAATCAGGAACAGTGGGACTGGGATGATGCTTAAGCCTACACACCCTCTCTGTGGGAGCTGGAGATGTGTGGAGGTCACTGGGGCTTCGCATGAGCCACATGGAAGAGGGCTCCAAAATTACAGCTGAGGCATTTGTTCAGTGTTTGTTTATGGGTCAAACAATTTCCCCATACTTTTGAGAGAATGAGAGTGCTCACAATAGAATGTCAAACAGGTCAAGTGGCCGTAGATTGTTCTGGGAGTTAGGAGATGTGGATTGTACATCCTTCACTGCACACTGGCATATTAACTGACATGGATATACTGACTTGGTATCTTCAGGACTTATATTTCCCATCAACAAAAACTCATCTCTCTCCCCAAGTCTTTCATAAAACTATTAAAGGGATACTACTCCAAAACGCCTGTGTTTTCTAACAACTACTCCTGTTTCCCTACCTATTTAGACTTCTTAAGTGGTAAGTTTAAAAGGTAAATGAGAAAGTGGAAGAACATGTACAAGAAATATATGGAAAAGGGTTAATACCATAATACATCAAGAGCTCTTACACATCAATAAAACAAATGCTAATTTAACACTGTGCAAAGGACATACGATTTGATAAAGAAATAAAAATGGCCTATAAACATATGAAAATAAATTCAGCCTCACTAGTAATAAAAGTACTAATTGAAACAGTAAGGCTTATTCATATCTGTCATATGAAGAAAAATAGCATGAAAATATCCAATGATGTTAGGGAGGGTGAAACGAGATTATTGGTGAAGGTCCAAATTGGTACAGACTTTCTGTAAATTAACACTATATATCATTGCTCTGAAAATATTTATATATCATTTGATCTGTTTATTCCACTTTTAGGAATCTAAAGACATTATCAGATATGAGGCCAAAGACTTATGTGTAACAACACTCACTGCAAAATTTTAAAAGAGACAAATTAGAAACAAAATAAGCTAGAGACTGGTTTAACAAATTTGATACATGTATATAGAAGAGTATTAGGCCATTAAAATGATGTTTTGACACATTGTTAAGAAAATGTTCATTTATTTTATGTTAATAAATATAAATAATTAATGTATGTCAATATATTTATTTTATATTTTATGTGTAAATATACATATATGTCAATATAATGTATATTAATTTTATTAATATTAACATGTTAATATTAAATGAAATTGGAAAGTTACCAAACTATATATATAGAATTATCCCAAATAAAAGAAATATATGGACAGAAAAATATAGAAAGGAAACATTGAAATATGACTGTAGCCTTTTGCTTGGTTGTAGGATTATGTGGGACATTTCCTACACTTCCCATATTTTCCACAGGAAGAATTCACTATTTTTATATAATAGGAAAAGATATTTTAAAGTTTCTAAAGAGTAATTGTCCATTGATAAACTGACCTCTGTTTATTGTGTTAAAAATGTTGGCTACAAAGGATATACATGGTACCACAACAGTGTAAAATGTATACACACCCATATAGACAGTGCAGCATGAGATGTTGGAATGTGCTAGACAAGGATTCGAATCCCAGTTCTGCAGCCAACCTGCTGTGTGACCCTGGGCTAGTCACTTAGCCTATCTGAGTCCAGGTTTCCTTACTAATAAAATGGTGATAACATCATTTTACCTCATAGGGTTTTTGTTAGGACCAAACTATTAACAGATTCGTGCTTAGCACAGTGCCTGATACACATGAGTGCTTTATAAAGGTAACAGCCATGCATGCATAGGAAAAGACTCGAAGGAAATATGACAAGGATGCTATATTTTTGTCTTTATATTTTCAGTGCTTTTCTAATGTTCTAAAATGTACACACACGACTTGTGAAATGGGAATAAATGTTACATTGGAGAGAGAGGCTGACCCAAACACACCACTTATGTACCTCGTTGAAAAGCAATTCTCGTCTTTGCTGCTTCCGGAGATCCATTTTCTTCACTGCGACTTGCTTCCCTGTGTGTTTCTCGGTCGCGATGCACACGATGCCAGTAGACCCTTCCCCGATTTTGATAAAGTTGTCCAAGTATTCCCTGGGGTCTCCCGGGCTCACCACCAGCTGCAGGGCTGCCCGAAACTGTTCGTGGGACACCCTGGAGGGCTGCTGGTCTGAGGAGGAGCCCCAGCTGGGTGGGGGGTAGGTGCTGGAAGAGATGCTGAGCGAGCTCAGGTAAGACGCCGTGGAGATGTACTGCGAGCTGCTCTGCAGGGAGGGGTGCTGGTACAGGGTGGCTTTGTGGTACCCAGACGGATACTGGTGGCTGCTTGAGGAATAGCCCGCTTTGCTTTGACTTTGAGGTAGTTTGGCAGGGCCCCTGGGGTAGGTGTCGGACCCTGACAGTGGAGGGCTGAGGACCATCTGTGCTCGATCGTAATCCACCTGGGAAGACAGATATGGATGGAGAAGAATCACGTGCTGGGTCTCCATGCCACAGCCAGGTAGTTAGTGAGCCAACCTACAGCTGGCAGAATGAAGGTCACCAGGAGGTGATGCAGGGATCTGGCTGGGCACCAACAGGACCGGCTACCCCAAGAGAATGGCCTTCTCCCACTCACGTACACCACAGGAAGGAAGTTAGTTCATGTGTGGCTTATCCAAGGTGCATTTGCTGTTTAAACCCTGTTTTCTTGATCAGGAATGAAAAACCCCTAACCCTCATTAAAGGACATTAGTCTTCAGCTAGCATTTTGGGGAGAAATTTCAGGAGTAGGAGGCCTTTTCCCATGCTTCTGAACTCACATGCTAGAGGGCGATATGTACCATGCACGCACAAAGCACAGCAAGGAAAACTCGGCTCCGTGGGCTAAGCAGCTTTTGCATCAGTGTGGACCATCAGGTAAACACATGCAATGTTCAGCTGGGCATGGTGGCTCATGCCTGTAATCCTAGCACTCTGGGAGGCCAAGGCAGGAGAATTGCTTGAGGTCAGGAGTTGGAGACCAGCCTCAGCAAGAGCAAGACCCCGTCTCTACTGAAAAATGAAAGGAATTAGCCAGGCAACTAAAAACAGAAAAAAAATTAGCCTGGCGTGTTGGCACACACTTGTAGTTCCAACTACTCTGGAGGCTGAGGCAGGAGGATGGCTTGAGCCTAGGAGTTCTAGGTTGCTGTGAGCTAGGCTGATGCCACGGCACTCTAGACCAGGCGACAGAGCAAGACTGTGTCTCAAAAAATAAAAAAGATAAAAAAACCACATGCAATGTTCTCACCAAATAAGTACACATGTAATTGGGAGCCACCAAACATTGCAGGGGTGTGTGTGAAAGGGAAATTTGACCGGCCCTCAGAGACTGTAGCAAAGAACATTCCACTCTGATTTCAAAGAGTGGAAGAAGGGAATTTAGTGAAGGACAATGGGGAGGAAGGCAGAGCAGGGGCGGGGAAGCCAGGAAGGGGATCACGGATCAGGAAGAAGCTTTGGCCACCCCTGGAATGATAAATATGCCATATCATATCATGTGATATGCTTCTTGCCCAGGGCAGAAAATACTAATCAATTGATGCACTATTTTTTTTTTTTGTAAGATCCTGATGACAACACAATACTGGCTACCAAGAAGGTACTTGAAAAATACTTGTTGATTGGACCTCTGCCTCCTACTTGACACAATGCCCTGGGAAGTTTCTGTCACTCCACTGGGATGTACTCAAATGAAATTATCTTGTCCCCCACCATCCACATCAAGGATCTAGATCTGCTCTAATATGGTAGCTACTAGCCACACATGCCAACTTAAAGTCAAAAATCAAATAAAATAAAAATTCAGTTCCTCATTCATACTAAGTCACATTTTAAGAACTCAATAGCTGCGAGGCCCTACAGCACACATATAGAACATTTCCACCACTGCAGGAAAGTCTATCGGACAGACGTGTTCTAGCTGAATTGATTATTCCCATACAGTATATTCATTCATTTATTCATTCCTCAAATTACTATTTGAGCAACTATTATGTGCTAGGTATCATTTCAGGTGCTGGGGGGGAGGGTCCACCAATAATCAAAATAGATGGAATTTCTGCCCTGCTGGAGTTGATATTCTAGAGGAGATGGATGACAAACAAGAAAACCAATAAATACACAGTTTGTGGTCCAGTAGTGATAAGTGATATGAAGACAAATAAAGCAGAATTAAGGGGTTGGGAGCAGAGAGATGCCATCTGGGATAGGGTGTCCATGGACGGCTTCTCTGAGGTGCCATTTGAGCAGAAATCTGGCTGAAGTGAGGGAACAAGCCCCATGACTGTCTGGCGAGGGGCTGTTCAGGCAGAGGGCACATGCAGGATTCTGAGGCAGATCCAGGCTTGGAGTTTGAGGAACAGTGAGGAGGCCCCACAAGAGTGGAGGGAAGCAGTCAGGGGGCCAGTCATGGAGGCCTTGGCAAGGATGTTGGCTTTTGCTCTGAGTCATGGGGGAACCATTGGCAGTTGCTAAGCAGAGAGGAGCAACACGGTTTGACTCTGGCTGGAGCAGAAGAGACTTTGGTGGCAAGAGTGGAAACAGAAATGCCAATAGCTTACTATAGTCAACGTCAGCTGAGATTAGGGTGGTTCCTGTTGGTGAGGGGAGAAATGGTGGGATCCAGGGATAGGTTTGAAGATGGAGTTGACAGGATTTTCTGATGGATTGGCTGAGAACTTGAAAGAGAGGAATCAGAGATGACTTCCAGGATTTTGGCCTGAGCAACAGGCCCTCTAAAGAGATGAGGAACCCAGGGGCAGGAACCCAGGGAAGGCTTGTGGGTGTGGCTTCAGCCTCCAAGATGGCTCCCAGGGATCCCTGCCTCTGACATTTATGTTCTTGTGTAGTCCCCTCTGACATTGCATCAGGGTTAATCTGAGTGATCAAAGAATGCGGAGAAGTGAGGGTAAGTTCCTTTGCTCTCTGACTTGGATCACTTGCTTTGGCTTTCTTCTGCTTCCTAGTAACAAGGATGCCCAAGAAGCCTACAGAGAGGTCCATGTGGCAAGAAACTGAAGCCTACTGCCAGCAGTCATATGAGCCACTCTGGAAGTGGATCCTCTGGCCCCATTCTAGCTTTGAGACGCCTATAGCCCCGGCTGACATCTTAAATGCAATCTTACAAGAGATCCCAAGACAGAACTGACTAGCTAAGCCCTCCCAAATTTCCAACCTACAAAAACTGTGAAATAGCAAATATTTGTTATTTTAAGTTTTGGAGGTAATTTGTTGAATAGCACTATATTTTTCTTGTAAGGTAGTTTGGTACAGAGCAACTGGGAACTAATACAATGGAAGATCTGACTCACAGAAACTGTGTGAGATGATACATGATGATTGTTGCTTTAAGCCAAGAAGTTTAGGGATAATTTGTTACACAGCAATAGGTAGCTAATACATGTGGGGAAGCCAAGAGTTCTGTTATGGCCATGTTAAGTTTGGGAGGGTGATTAGACATCCATGTGGAGGTGTGACTTAGGTGACTCAGATGTGCCCCAAGTCCAGGGATGAGTTGAAGCTAAAGACACGAATCTCAGAGTCATCAGTGGTTAGTTGGCATTAAAAGCCCATGATGCTGAATGTGTAAGAGATGGTCCAAGAATTCCAACATCTGGAGACCGGAAAGAGCAGGAAGATCTTGCAAAAAGGAGCAGAGAAGGGTGGCCAGTGATGTAGGAAGGAAACTAAGGAAGTAGGGTGCCCTAGAGCTAAGGGAGGAAAGTATTTCAAGAAGGGAGTAATGAATCAAGTTGAATGACACTGAGGAGTGAAGTGGGATGGGGTGCACCACTCCTCAGATCTGGAAGCATCGTGGAAGCAGGTAGGGGCAGGAGGCAGTTCCCTTCCCATTACACTACATCAAAGATGCCGATTCCATCAAGTCAGGCAGCAGGACTGCACACAGTGGGCTCTTTAAAATTGCCATCACGGCACTGTTCTCAACTCTTCTGCACTGTCCATTGGCTCTATGATGACAATGCTGGTCTGCTGCACACCCAGTAATGCAGCCCTTTTGGCCTCAAGAACACCACACTCCACCCAGATGAATTCACTGCTCAGACAGACTCTGCACCAACCAGCAGCAGGAACGAGGGCAGCTGCTAAGCCGGGACCCTGACCTGGTTGCATGCTTTTGAGGTGCATATTAGGGATAAATTCTGACTCTGATAGTTTTAGTCAAATCAGCCTCTCTGAGCCTGTCTCCTCATCTGTAAAACGGAGTAATAATAATATCCACTTCTTTAGGTCATTGTGAACTTTAAAGGATTGAATATACATCAAAGTGTTCAAACAGTGAGTGGCCAATAAATTCTAAGTGGTGTTATGATATAAAGTGTTAATATAAGGTACTTAGCACAGTAGTGGGAATGTAAAAGAAAATAAATAGTAATTACAATATTATTAAACAAGCTAGCATTTATTAAAGGAGAGCAATGTTCCTGTGGCATATATATTCCTACATATTGATCCTCAAAACAGTAAGACAAGGTGGCTTTAATTGTAATATATTGAACAATGTATAATTATAATATTATATTCAAAAATAAGCTGATTTCTTTTTCTAAGCCCCTGTATTTGAGCTATGCCAAAAAAACTTGTGTGTGAGTGTGTATGTGTGTGTGTGTGTCTACGATGGAAGTGGGGACAGAGAAATGTCAGTGTAAATTAAACAACTGGATTATTCCTTTAAATTAAGCTTAAGATTAGCCAAGTCTAGGCAAATCAGCTAGGCCAGGACATGAAGAGAAATAGGGACTTTGATTTTATTTTTGAAAGTGTGTCCTGGGAGCCATCATGTGCTATTACCTCCCTGTGTCTTCCTTGGAGGATTTGCTCTTGTACTTTAAACAAAATTGAATTCATTCTCCACAAGCATGTGTAACTGATCTCTGAAGATATATTAAAAGCAGAAAAGCTGTATCTTGTAGGAATTGCAAACACTGCTTCCCATGGCATTGGGCCACTTTTCTTCCTTATCATCTGTCAGCGGTGTTATCAGAGTCCACTCTTAACAGCTGGCACATGGCAAGATGACATCAAGGAAGGGAAGCCAGCCCGCACCAAGGGGACGATTTCCAGTTAAAGAAGGAATGCAGAGTTGTTTGCTGGGAGCTAAGTGTCTTTGAAATTGGATCATTGAGACACAAAGGTGCTATTTTCTTTTATGGCTGCTAGTAAGAGGCACACACTCTTAAAGAAGCAATGAAGGACAAACAACCACTATCCCAAGAGATGATTTTTAGAACCAAATGCAAGGTGTATCCATCAAAGGAGAATTAAGTGTTCATCTCGGGTGAGGGAACACATGGTTTTCCCTTGGTGGACAAAGAGCTGACTCTGTGAAGGAGAAATGCGTGAGTGACCCTGCTTGGGCCCTTGGCTGGATCATGACCCAACTGCTGGTTCCATGATGGTGCATATCACTTGTGATACACTGGGACAGAACTCATTCTTTTTACTCTCGGGATCAAGCAGGGGGCAATTTATCCCATTCTGTGGTTGATATAACTGAAGCACAAGGAGATAAAACTGTACCCAGGCAATACAGGGAACATAGCCCTGTACTCCCAAGAGGATTATACGCCCAAGTTCTTGGGCCCAGGTCAACCTCCACTCCCAGAGGGAGGGCCTCCAGCACACTGGCCCCACAGGCCTGCTTTCTTGCCTGCCTTGGCATTTCCACCATTAGTTGTCACCTCCCTGGTCTCAAGGCTGGAGAACTCCTTCCTCCCTAAAATGCACAGGGCTTCGCCTGGGAGACAAAGTGGGGCCCCTCCCATTAAGCGACTTCTTTGTTAGATGTCTATCCTTAGAGAAATAGCAAACACTAATGTTAATAATGATGTTTGATATCTATTGAGTGCTTTCCATGTGCCAGGGACTGCTCTAAACATCCTATGTACATTGTTGCATGTAAACCTCAAGTTAGACAATTAAATAGGCCCAATAATTGTTCCATTTTACAAATAAGAAGACTGAAGCGCAGTTAGTTTAAGCAGGTCATGCAAAGATTCCAAAGCTACTAAGAAAGAAGAACCAGGATTCAAATACAGAAAGAGTCATTTTAGCCTTTGGGATTTTGATAAGTTCACAGGGATAGGATTCAATGACAAGAGGAGGGATGTGGTCCGGACAGAGGCCAGCGGAGCAGGGAGTGACAACCACAGAGATAAAGCCTGGTCAGGGTGTTTCGCTGGGGCCCAGATGTCTGAGCAGCCTGGAGCTAAATGCAAGAATTGGACCAGAACATGATGGATGATGAGTGCTGATGCCTGGGGGCTGGGGGAGGGTGGAAGAAAAATTAAGTCTTTGTTTGTTGTTTTGTTTTGAACAGTCTTGGCTTAGAGCAATCAGCTCCAAATATACCGAAAAAGGAATAGTCATCACAGCAAAATGAATTGATCATCTGTTTATTTCATCATTTTCATTTTTCTTTTGGTCAAAGCAGAACTTCGCATTCAGTTACAACACAACACCCAGGCTCTCTTCTGTATGTTCTTTCAAGAAAGCAAGCCCAAGCTTTCTTCTGCGATGAAGCCTCTTTGCCCTCTCACATGGCTCTTGGACTTGTATAATTAGTTAATTATCCTGCTCTAAGTTGTCTTTCTCACAATCGCCTATATATGGAAGTGGGTGAAACAAAGATGATGAATTTGTCCATACCTGCTGTTTTACATGCACTTGTTCATGTATGTAAGAAAGACAAGCAAAGGAGCCAAGCGTGAACTGTGCAATCTTTTCTACGACCTGATTCACAAATACATTCTAGAAAAAGAAAAAAAAGGAGAAGGCTTGGAGTCAGAACGAGCAGGCTTATCTATAGTACTGTGAGAGGGATGTGGGGTCTGATCATTTAGTGAAATCACAATGATCAGTGATTTCATGGATGAACCAGTGAAAGGGATAATATTTAAAAGGTGAATCCAATGTATTTCCCATTATGCATGATCCAAACCATTTCCAAAAGATTTATGCATGTAGTTTACCCATGCAGACCTGATAGCACGGGGACAGGTGCAGAGCAGGTGTGGACAGCTGTTAGGTAGGAGAGAAAACAACAAAGAGATGCCACAAAGGCGTTCTCCCCACCCCTCCGAAGAGAACAGTCCTTGATTTTGTGAACAAGTAACTCCCTAGAAACGAGACCATGGTCTGTATATTCTAAGGGGGATCTCCATATGGTACGATGTACCATAAGAGAAGACTAGATGGGTCATTTTGCAAATCATCACCCCGGCTGCCAAACTGCTTAGCCGCAGTGTTACGAGGAGGTCACTAATCGTCATTGAAAATTGGACACATTTTGAGAAGGAATTCTCTCTATAGAAATCTTTAGAAATACTGACAGAATGAACAAACAGTCATGATTTCCCTCCTTTCTGGAACGGTTAATAACATACACTTGTTTTTTAGTTTCCTGCCACCTTTTAGTATACCATACCAATTAATTCCTAAAGAAATGTGTGGGTTTTTTTTTTTTTTACATCTCTATTCAAACCCTACCAAAAAATAAAAAGGGTGAAAAAATAAAGCTATATTATAGATGAGAATAAATAATTCCCAGTTAACAACTCAGCTGGACTACCCTTCCACAATGAGCACAACATCTCCAAGGATAGGGTCAGACACAGGCTTGCGATGTATCAAAATTATAAATAATTATAGCGATGAATTCATTTAATCAATCAATTTCACCAGTGGTGCGCTGGGGTGGACAGGGCATAAAACTCCACACAGCTATCAATTGCTCCGATTACAGCTGGCTGTCAGCCAGAACTCCCCTGATCCATGTTAGTTAAACGCACATTAATCTGAATTTGGCAGTGTAATCAAGGACCTAACTGAACTGTGAAATTGAATTCTGCAGTAGAACATCATTTGACCATTTTATGCCAAGGCTGGAAAAAAAGGCTTGGTGAGGGAGGGCTGGAGAAAGAAAAGAAGGAAAAAAAACCCTGCTGCAGCATCTATTTGTCACCGCGGCCTTCTGTACTGATGACAGGGAGGCTGGGGCTGGATCGTGCTGAACCGGTGTGTGCGTGGGGTGGCTGTGGTGTGAGTGAGTCTGTGTCCACACGATGAGGACTGCGGAATGTTCCATGAAGGATGGAGAGTTAGAGGGAGCGGGAGGTGGCTGGTTCTAGCCCCTGAGTGTGATGTTCGAATACACCTTTGTGGGGCACAATAAAACAAAGGGACTGCTCATCTCAAAAGTGACAAAGCCAGACTGGGTGCTGCTTTCTCTAAAGTGAATCATAGTGTCCTCTGTTATCTGAGCATGGGAAGGACATCTTAAATTGTCCTGACTTGACTCGAAGGAAGATGTAACAGGATTAGCCTTGGCTTTGGGAAGGGAAACAACTGCTGTCTCTCATTCTCTGCAGGGACATCTTAGAGACTGGCAGTTAGAGGAATGGGATTCATTAAATCCTGTGACTGGTGAGCCCCTCTGTGCTCTGCAATTCCAATTCTCCCTGCTATGGGCTGGGGACACCACTGATGAGGGGCGGACAGCCTGGCCCGTGGCCGATGGGCTCGTGAGTCTCCATTCTTGCGTTTCCAGCCTCCGCTCCTCCCACTGAGGTGGTTGCTATCCTGAGAGCTCCATTCTGTTTCCCAGCTTGCGGGGTGTTAGGGAACTGTTCTGTCTCGAAATGCACCCTAATAAAACAGTTGCTGCTGCTCCTGCTTGAGGTAAAACTTCAACTCGTACCTGACCATGATTAATTCTCTTTGAGTTACTTATTTTCATTTACAAAATGGAGTGGCCCTATTTCATAGCAAATATTTCATGTTCCCCTTGAACGGATGACAAAGGGATGCAAGCACACGATCTGAGCTGATGTTCAATTTCCATGAAAGAGGCGAGCATGAATTACCACTACCAATGAGTAGCGGTGTGAGCAGGTCGGGGGCACCCAAAAAATCCAGGTGTCTCCTGATGCAGGGGGCTTGGAAAGTAGGTTAAATTCCGGGTGGTCGGACACACTTGCTGGATTTACAACCTGCTTGGAGCAGAAAGCCACTTACCATGTTTAGTGTTTTGCAAAGGAATTTCCCACCACTCTTACATTGGATCCCTATTTAGGCACGTAGGAACTTACACCTTGTGACATGAAATTTGAAGAGGCATGTACTTCCCTGCCTTATGAAATACATGGCAAATGCACACTGAGAGAATTCAGACACACGGTTTATGACCTCTACAAACAGGCAAAGCCTAGTTAAATGAAGAAATGAATAAATTTGCAACCCACAAGCTCAAGCATACGAGTATTTCAGGCTCTTCCTTCACCTCTGAATTGGCATATCCAATTAACCCCCCGCAGTTGCTGCTGGAAACTTGAAGAATGTATCCTCTATTCAAGAGCAGTGAGACAGAGCGGATTATTCTGACCCGCAATCCGTCCCTGCCTGCAGCGACGTGGAGGGATTCTGTGCCTTTGGGGATTGGCTCAGTGCCTCAGAATATTGTTCAAATGTGTCAGGGTCTCAGAGAGAGCTGGGGACAGAGAATGCCAGGTTCGGTTCATTTCGTTTTTAATTTGGTAATGGGAAAACCCACTCATAATGACCAAAATACAATTTATTTTGAACGACAAGAGCATTCATGGGAAGATGTGTCCATTCATATGCAAAAGACACCTACAGTCTCCATCGGTAGGGACAGATGTTAGAGATACTGCACTGAATCACCTCTTTGGAAGTTTTATGAGCCTTAATGAATATCCTCTAGGAGTCTATAGGCAAAGAAAGCAAATCTCAAGGCAATAATACCCATTATTATATTAAGCGATTAAGTGCTTCTCTCTCTTTTTCTCTCTTAGATTTTTGGTGCAGCCACCAGGTTTCACTAGCATTGTCATTTCATAACCCTTCAGGCCCCTGATGGACCTCTGAAAGGTATTCTGCTGGGACCCTAAATAGAAAAGAAGTTATTGTTTGTTCCAAGAGCCATGGCTGAATGTGGGCATGGCAAGTGCCACAAAGAACAGTGAGTCATTAAATTATGGATGCAGGAAGACTGGGCCCATTGGTTCGAGTGCTTTTTCCTTCCAGAGAAAGCAAAGTGATAACTAAGCAGTGATAAGGCATGGGCACTGTTGACCCCAGGAAGAAGATCTGGGGAATTGTGCCATCCTTTTCTCATCTCCATCATTCTTGCAGAACCTGTTACTGTGCCATCTGTTTGGGGCATCCTGAGCTGCAGCTTTGGTCACTTTTGCTGCCCTGTGCAGAGAGCTTGCAGGAGTTAAGTGGAGGGGTCTATTTAGAGGTGTATAGTTATGATGGTTCTCACTTAGCATCTGGCTTCCACAGGAGGTCTGAGAATTTCATTCATTCTAGAGAGGAGAGTAGACACTAGGGCAGAACTGGGGTCGCTAGGCCAGCTCGGTTGCTGAGGCTTTGCATGGCCCTGAAGAAGTCATGCAGCTACTCTGGCCTTCTGCAACACACATTTCTAAAGCAAGGACAGTCATACTTATAGGCTGCACAGAGTGGCTGTGAGGGCAGTCAGATGGAACCTGTTCCCATATTTTGAAAATTTGTAAAAGATGATACACAGAGAACATTCCTATGGCTGGTATGAACAGATAAGGTGATGTATTTTCCAACCAGAAATATTCCTGGGAATAAGGGCTAACACTGAGTGCTTTCCATGTGCTAACATCTTTATGTTCATTAATCTTATGTAATCCTCAGACTAAGACTAAAGAAGGTACTGACACACTCTACAGATGAGGAACCCAAGCACCGATAAGATCACACAGCCAGTAAATGCTCGAATCTAGGGAATCTGATTCTTGAACTTGTGCTCGTCTGTAACGGGTGAGAAAATAAATATGGACTGTCTTTTAAAAAAATCAAACAAGGCAATCGCTCAAGGTAGAATAAGTGCCTAAGAGAATCTTAGTGATCCCTATACCTATTGCTTCCTTTCCAGCCCATGGTTCAAGTTTTATCCACAATTCACAGTCTGGGTGACACTAAGGAACTTCTCAAGAATTCCATCCAACCAAGAACAGAGAGAATAAACAGCATTCCCTGTGCACCTCAAATCCATCTGAGTCGTCACCCAGCCTTCACCAGCAAGGTGAGGGCTGCCTGCAGCACGTGTGTCTAGGCCTGGAGACTTCACATCCATCTTTTTATCCCTAATTTTCTTCTATGGAAATGGGAATATTCTGAAACATAGACTTTGGAGTCAGAGGGACCTAAGTTTTGAATCCTGGCTTGGTCATTTGCCTTTATAAACTTGAGGAAGCCCATAAAGATTTAGCCTCTCGGAGCCTGAGCTACCTCAACTCTCAAAGGGAGATGACCCTGAATTCTTCTGGAATTGTTGTGTGAGGACTAAATTGGATAATGTTTGCAAAACATTCAACAGAGTGCTTGCAAAATAGTAACCCTCACATCATAGCCACCATCCATCTACATGCTACACAAGACTGATGTGTAGATTATGTGTATTAATAATTAGCGTGGGCAGGAGGATTGCTTGAGGCCAGGAGTCTGAGACTAGCCTGGGCAACATAGGGAGACCCATCTCTACAAAAAATAAGAAAAATTATCCAGGTGTGGTGGCATGTGCCTGTAGTCCCAGCTACTCAGGAGGCCGGGTGAGAGGATTGCTTGAGTCCAGGAGTTTTAGGCTGCAGTGAAGCTACGATCATGCCGCTATACTCCAGCCTGGGTGACAGAGAGAGATCCTGTCTCGAAAAAAATAAAAAAGGCTGTTCTAATTTATTAACCTAACTTTCATATAGCATGATGAAGCAGGAACTCTTTATCCCCATTTTATAGATAAAGAAGTAGAGGCACAGTTACGCAACTTGTTAACCCAGTTAGTTAAGTGGCAACATCAAGACTCAAACCCAGCCAGTTTATCTCCAAAATCTGCAGGCTTGACTACCAATATGTGCTTCATAAATGGTAGCTATAAAACAATGGTTCCCAACTGGGGCCAAGTTTGCCCTCCCCTGCCCAATGGACATTTGGCAGTATATTTTGGTAGGTATATTTTGGTTGTTACCAAGTGAGGAAGGGACACTGCAGGCATCGAGTAGGTACAGATAAGAGACACTGCTAAATATCTGATGATGTACAGGACAGCTCCCTATGACAAAGAATTACCAGGTCCAAAATGTTAACAGTGTCAAGGTTGAGACTATAGACTGAGCAGCAAGGTGAGGGCTGCTTGTAGCATGTGTGTCTGGGCCTGGAGATCTCATGTCCACATTTTTGCCCCTGGATTTTCATATGTGAAAATGGGAATGTTTCAAAACACATAGACTTTGGAGTCAGAGGGACCTAGTTTTGAGTCCTGGCTTAGCCATTTGACTTCATAAACTGAGGGAAATCTATAAAGATTCACTGCTACAGAGTGAAACAGGATGATGCCACTTAAGTGCTGAACTAATTGCTAATTAATTTATTTATTGCTAATATAACTTCATTGCTTCAGGTATTAAAAGGAGCTTGTAATAAGGCAGGTTGCAGGCTTTGCATCCTCAGAAGCTGCCCCTGTGCCACGTGTGGAGATGTACGCAATGTCTGGTGAAAGGATTAAGCCCCAGGACTTGGATCCTGGCTCTGCTGGGGGTTGCCTGAACAGGCTGTTATTAAACCTCTCAAAACCTCAGTTTCCTCATCTGTATGAAGGTGGCAAGGATTCCTTCCTTACAGGTCTGTGAGGCTCGACAAGACAAGGCATGTATCTGGCACACAGCAAGTGCTTAATGAACTGGCAGGATTGCTATGCTGAGGCTTGCCAGTGGTCGCAGTCAGAGCAAGGAATGGATGTGCCGGGCTCATACCAAGGCACACGAGCAGGCAGCTGCCTGGTCACGGGAGAGCCTCGGGATGAGCAAAATCAAATACATGGTGACAATATCTCCAGCCAGTTTCCCTCCCTGGAAGGCAGACTTATCTGCACGGGAGGGCAGAAAGCATTCTCTTTCCACATCTGGCAGTTTTTACAGTTCTGGGGTAGGAAGGGTGCTATACGGTTTTGTTTGGCTTTATCTCCTCCCCACCTTCAAGGTTGCATCTGCTCAGCCCCAGAAGAAAACATTTAAAAGTAGGAAGTGGATGCAATATCAACAGATTTCGTAACATTCTTGATTCCTGTCATGCTAACAGGAAAATTAGGTAGGTAGATAACACTGGAGGAGCTTTTCACTGTGGGATAACATTAGTATTTTTTTATCTTTAGGCCCAAATGTCAAACTGGTGCCACACACACACACAAACACACACACACATACACAAACACACACCCTACACCCCCTCCTCATTCTTGCTCCATCTGGAGACCAACACAAGTTTCGTGCTTTCTCTTATAATCGGAGATGTGAACGTCACCCACCCTCCTCTAGGATTTTCCTCGAGACAAAGCCAAATTATCTGAGTCGTGATCCGCTATTTCTTCCCTCAGCTGGAAATTCAAATGCGATTGGTAGATTTTTAAGAGTACGGTTCTAAAGACACAGCCACCTAAGTCTTTTTAGAGAGATGTTATATTTTTAATCAAGTAAACGTTTTAATTACTAACATGCCTCCCACCTCCTACCCTCACACAAAACCTGCTCATGAATTTCTCACGAGTTTCCTGTGTTTGGAGTCCTGATTATAAGGGCTGAGGCACAATAGTCTCTGTGCTGTTTTTGGGTTTGACAAAGCGAGATTTCAGGGCAGGTCTGCTTTGCCTTATATTTGGAAGTCAGCAGCAAGAGGGGAACTGCAAGGAATAAGGAATTATCCCCTCCCTCCCTCCTTCCTTCTTTCTTTTCCTCCACTTACCCTAAAGTTCTAGTGGCGACTGAGACTGCTCGCAGGCAAATGTAGCTGAACCCCTGAAATAACGTATGCCCACATAATAGGAAAGTAGTGGACTGAGAAACACTAGACTTGGATTCTTTTCTTTGTTTTGCAACCAACTAAGTATGAAACCTTAAGTGTGCCATGTGACTTCTGCACCTCGGTTTCCCCTCCTGGGAAGTGAGTACACAGGCATTGCTAGTGGTGATATTAAATCCCAAAAGGCTCTAAAGATTAGGCTGGTGGTAAAAACGAATGAAGTAGCCTAGGCAGGGCTGTGCCAAACTGGTGATCCCATGTCTCTGCTCATGAGATAGCCTTCGCCTCCAGCCAATTCTATTCCCCATTCTATATGAAAATGTGGACCCAGGAATACCAGATCATTGCATTGTGTTTTTCCAGAGAAGCCTGAAACCCCAGAAATTGAGAGCTCTGAGTGAAATTTCTTGAATTTTCTGGATGCTAGAATTGAATATTGGGTTGGTCAAACATGTCCATGGGCCAAATATGGCTCTAGAGCTGAAAGGTGGCAGCCCCTGGAACGTTCTCTCTATGACTATGACCAAAAACAGCTCTTTAACACAAGTGTTCAAACAGACACACACACACAACATTGTATTCTTTAGTATTAGATAAAAAAAGACCACCAATATTCAAAGCCTGAGGCTATAACTTGATTCAGCTACAGAACACGTTAAATTTGCTTATTTCATTCTAGAAATATGAAGGGCTTCCCGCCATTATGGTATTCACAGAGAGTGGTGTGCACAGGAAATGGAAGATGCTATCTCATGTATCGTGATACATGTGTATGACTCCATAGAGTTTTTGTTTGTGGTTAATTAGATCTCTTTCCAACAATCACCCTGGCAAGGACATAGGAAATGAAGGCAGTCATTATACCCTGATCGTGGGTGTTCAAATACATTAACACTATGAAATGAAAGATGTTGCCATTATTTGAATTTTAACTGGAGGAGCCCATCTCAGTTCTTTATTTTTCAGGATTTGTTTTTAATTTTATATCTTGGGACCTAAAGTGACAGCATTTTTGTTTTTTCTAAAGTATGGCTAAAATAACTCCCAGGATGTCCCTAAATGGCCTCTCTTCAACATCTTGGCTTAGATTTATGAGAAATAATAAGCAAAGGAAAAATGCCAACTACCTATAATCAATAACAGCAGTTGAGCACAGGCAGGCTTGCCTACCAGAGCTTGTTGTGCTGCCCATTAAGCTATTGGAAAGAGAGTGTTTGGTACAGATGGACATGACAGCCCTGTTAGAAGTCACATCCCTCTCAACTGGTTTGAGACCTCTACAGAATTCATGGTCTATCACCTAAGTCTCCATTTTCACTTTTGCTATGCAGGTGAAGTAGCAAAAACATTTCTAATGTATCATGGAAAACAAAACAAAACAAAACACTTGCAAACTCTCTAAGGTATTTTCCAAAGGGCCTTAGAGCCTCATGGAAAAGACTCTGCTTTTAGGTTCAGTAACTTCTCCAGCAGTAGTTTCCAAACTTTGGGATATCATGGACTAGTCAAATTTCAAAGCAAATTTCCAGCAGCTAGCATTAAAAAAAAAGAAATTTGTTTTAACAAGAGAGACATTACAAACAAAACAAAATAAAAAGTATATCGAAAAGCTCCAGCAACTAACTACTATCTTTTATCCCAAAATTTCACACAAAAATTGATAGTTCGAAACCAAAATAGTAGAAGAACATTCTGTCAAAATGAAGGACCATCGCTTGAGTTGAATAAAATAAAAACTTACCATGTTATCCTGACGTTTTTTCCTTTTTAGCAGGTCCAGGTAAACTTTGCCAGAATGCAGGAACCACTGTATCACTCCATTTAATGGTCTAAAATTGTATACTTCTTAACAGAGAACTTGGTAAAATATGATCACATAATATTTATCATTAATATATCAGAATATCTTTCAATAAAATAAAATTTTCTTTGCCTTTTAATGAGAAACCTTGTAGGAGGTCCCAAAACACAGATTTTGATTTTAATAAACCTAAGTGCCTCATCCTAATCTCTTTGCCCTTTGGGCTCATGGGTGGAAATAAGGTGGGACTTTGATACCGATTCTCACTTAAAAGGCAAGGAAGCACTTGAGCATCTGGCTGTATAAGAAGGTCGTGTTAGCCCCACCTGTGTGGAGATTCTTGCATACCTGAGGGAAGGGAGGCAGGGAACGTTACCTTTGGAATGCACATTGTGGGCTCGGACAAGCGAGGATAGGTGTAGGAGTTGTACGAGTGTCCTTGGGGATGGGTTTTAAATGCACTTGCTCCGTATGGCATCATTGGTTCCTGGAGCCCCGAGCCTGACCTGGACCTCTGGCGCATGGCCGGCTGAGGGCTCATCTGATTCAGATACGATGACTTTGGCCTCCTGTCATAGTCATCCAGGCTGGGCCCCCATTCGCTTTCGCTGTATGCCAGACTCTCCTTGGAGCACCCGCTGGTCCCTGCAGTTCTAGAAGGCGTGAATTGGAATGGGTAATCCAGAGGGGAGCTGCTTGAGGCTCTGTGATACCCCCACTTGAGGTCGCCATATTCACCTGGTTTGCTCAGCGAGTCCAAGTGTGTGTGATAATCGACAGGAAACCTGGCAAGATCGGATTTCAAAGGCTTCATCTCAGAATAGTAGGCCTCACCATGTTTCATTTTCACGAAGTGCCCATTTTGCTTGGTCGCGTGGCTGCCTTTATAATACAGATCCAAATCATCTCCATAGAGACTTTTTTCTCTGTACTTCTCGGCCGTGTAGTCAGCGGTAGTGTCAGATTCGCTGGAATATTGTGAGAAGGTGATGAAACCGTTTTCTTCCGAATGGCCTGGCCCATGGCTGGAGGCTCCCTGATCTGGGGTTGGGGGGCTTTCTTTCCTTAGGGAGTTGGAGCGGGTCACAGAGATGTTGTCGAAATCCTCCAGCAGGCCGTTGATGGACGTTTCCTTGCAGGGCTTGTTTCCTCTAACGATTGTCTGGGAATAACAAAGTAATATTGTTTAAAGAAAACATTTCATGTGTTTAAATTGATGGAGGAATCCCACCTCCACTCCATCCAATTTAAACCACAGAAGAAAATAAGACTTCAGGAACATTTCATTAAAAAAAAAAATGACAAAAAAATTCTTGATTTATTTCAGTGGAGAAATAAATCAAATATTAAACAATAATCTCAAATTGCACATTTGTCCTTATCTATCTCAATAGAGAGATCAATTAATCATCAAAAGCCAATTAGAACACGCTATAGGCTACCACTGTTTTATTTACCAGTTTATGGACAAACCCCCTCCCTCTGTTCTTCCACCTAAATCATAAACCCTGACCATCCAGCAATGAGCTGACAATTATAATTTAACAGTCTATAACTGTTTGGTTATAAAAAGCATATTTATTATTTTTTACATTCCTTATTCAGATGATTTGCAAAACCAGTAAGCAGTCACTTGAATATTAACATAGCTAGAAACGAGTATGCATTTCTTTTTACCCTTTTAAGGAAGACACATAATAATTGAGGTTATGAGATTTTATAGAAAAGGAAGGCACTTTCTGAAACTGTAAATAAGGAAAGGCATGAAGAGTACTTGTGTGATTTAATTTACGGTCAAATGTGATTTTCTTATTAAGTGTACAACTGTACTGTTTGCTCTGGCCACACTTCTATGTATCATCATTGCTGAATTTTGAATGGCTTAGTAATGATGTGGTTGTACCTGGATCTTAGGGACAAATTGTTCCCTTCAATGAACCTAAATAACTCCCGAATACCAGGAACTGAAAGACATTGCAAACTACTTAGAAAGCCTGTCAGCTGTGCCTTGACAATGACAAGGTTCGCAGCAAAATATGATGGGGGTGGATGAAAGAACAAAGAACAAAGTGTTGTGACTTCAGACTTCCAGGATTTTAAGAGAAAAATACCTCTGAGCAAGTAGCAAGGAGTTCTAAGCCATCTCGGTTAGTACAATAGAAGATTTCAAAAGGGAGGAAGAAGTCTAGGTTCTCCTACAGCTTAGGTTTTATAGATCGGTGCTTCTCAAACTATCCATAGTGAAAGACAAGGTTTTGTTTTCTTCCTCCCAAATAGTCCCTGACTAATACTTTTGGTCTGTACCTTTCTCTTTTAAATAAGCTTTTTATTTTAAAATAGTTTTAGAGCAATAGAAAAGTTGTAAAGAGAGTACAGAGAGTTCTCATAGACCCCTCATCCATTTCCCCCTATTGTTAATATCTTGCACTATTATTAATGAAACTCCACATTTATATGGATTTAGTTAGTTTTCTCCCAGGATTCCAGGATCCCATCCAGGACCACTCATTATGTTTA
This sequence comes from Propithecus perrieri, assembly GCA_963574695.1. NCBI lineage: Eukaryota > Metazoa > Chordata > Mammalia > Primates > Indriidae > Propithecus > Propithecus perrieri. The sequence goes on from CAUYRB010037753.1 coordinate 29,488, forward strand.
GTTGTCTTGTCTCCCGAGTCTCCTCTGGTCTGCGACTGTTTCTCAGACCTTCCTTGTTTTTGATGACCTGGACAGTTTTGAGGAGTACTGGTCAGGTATTTTGTAGAATGTCTCTGAATTGGATTTGTCTGATGTTTTTCTCATGGTGAAATTGGGGCTATTGGTTTTGAGGAGGAAGACCACAGAGTAAGGTAGCAATTTCATCACCTGATATCCAGGGTACATACCATCAACATTACTTACCACTGATGAGAGTGGCCTTGATTACCTGGGTGAGGTAATATTTGCCAGGTTTCTTAACACTGTAAAGTTACACTCCCCTCCGTAATCCCTCCTTTCTATATATTGTATTTTTTAGAAACAAGTCACTGAGTGTAGCCCATACTCAAGGGGTGGGGAATTAAGCTCTACCCCTTTGGGTATGGAGGGTATTTATATAAAGTATTTGGAATTTTTCTGCACAGGAGACCTGCTTATTTTCCCTGATTTATCTATTTATTCAATCATTTATTTATATCAGTATGGATGAACTCAAGGGTATTTATTTTATACTTTGGATTATTTATAATCCAACACTATGTTATTTGCTTTGTTGCTCAAATGGTTCTGGCTTTTGTCATTAAGAGTTCTTTCAGGGTGGCTACTGTGTCTGTCCCTTTGATAATCCCCCTTTTATTTTTTGAGTAGTTCCTTACTTTCTGTCACTACAAGAAGCTCCGGGCTCGTCTTGTATTTTCCCGGCCCCTGACCTCAAATCATCCATTTCTCCAAAGAGTCTTGGTTCCTTTTATTGGAGAATGATATTAGAAATGAAAATCTGGGCTGTGAGTAGACTCATTGCTGCTGGGTGTCATCACTTCCAGGTGAACAGAGCTGGGAAATATATGTTTGTATACTAATCTATGTATATGTATATAACTGTAATTATATCTTTCCATCTGTATCTATATTAAGCTAAACATGGATTCATACTGATGTCTCTGAATCTAATCTAGTACCATACAGTTCATTATAGCTTTTTCCTTACTTATTTGTAATTTTCTTCTCTAACAGTAGAAAACCTGAATCCTACCAGCTGTCATTCATTCACTTATTCAGTCCCCATATAATTGTACAGAAGTTTCAGAATTACTAACTCACTCTACCATGGGAAACAGCTTTACCAACTAGAGTACAATGTTTACAACCAGTTCTTTTTGACTTTAGTCTCACAGTTTCCATTCAAAGCACTGTTTTCCAAAGTTACTGAGGTTAATATCCTTTTTTTCTGCTCCCCCTTCAATGAGGTTATGTTAGACATGTGTAATTGTTGGATTCTTTTCTCAGTCTGCATTCTATCCTGGGATCCTCTGATTTTCTGGTTGGCATTTTGTTTTTATGAAACCGCATACATTAGTTCACTCTGCGTTCTACAAAGTTCTATGGGTATTGATAAACTCAAAGCGTCATGTATTCACCATTACAGTGCCATACAGATCGGTTCCACCACCCTGAAAAATAATTCCTGAGCTCTCCCTAGTCAAACACTATCCCCTCCCCAAACCCTTGTTACCAATGATCTGTTTTCTATCCTTATAGTTGTGCCTTTTCCAGAATATCATATGGATGGAATCATACAGTCTGGAGACTTTCAGTTTGGCTTCTTTCACTTAGCAAAATACATTTAATGTTCATCCATGTTGTTCAGGAATTAATAGCCTATCCCCCCCCCCTTTTTTGTTCGCCTATTCTTTTTTATTCCATTGTAGGCAATGCCGCCATTATTGGAGATTGTGGTGCATAAATTGATTGATCGAGTGCCAAAATAGGTGCCGTTCTGTTGGAGCATCCCCCAGAGGGAGAATTATAAAGTCCCCCTCGGAGGGAGCTTTCCTCAGAGCAATAGCATCCATTCTATCTCAGAGATTAACCTGGGAGAAACAATATCTGTGAACAGGGAAGGGTGAGCAGCCTTGGAAGAGGAAAGGATGAAATGGACATCTTCTAAGGCATTAACTATGAATGCTAATCACCCAGCCTCAAAAATATCAAGTCTGTTTGAGTATCTTCCTAGTTCATTTCAGCTGTATGTCATTTCCCTGTTTATCACTTCTCTATTTGCTCAGGATGCTTTTCAAGCCCTCTGAGACATATGTCCCACCACCTCCTGTTGATTTAAACTCTTGGCCGCCTCTTCTATTCAATAAGGCTTTGCACAGATTTTTAAGAAAATAGTAGCAGTTTGTTTACATCACAGTGTATCAATAAAAGTCTTTTAGCCAGCATTCTGGACAGAAATTATACTCTTGCACAGTCCTACTCTCTCTTTTTATGAACAAATTACTCAAATAAAATGTTATTGGGAATTCATGGTCCCCCCAAAAGTAGTTCCTGGTATGCTTAATCCCAGGCAACTGTGTTGACTGATATACCACACGAATAATGACCATAAGGTATACCAAGGTCTTGAAGTACCTCCTGAATTACTGGACTTACTTGGATAATCCTTTAGCAAAATACTTATCCAGATTTTCTTTGAAGTTGACAAATAATAGTTAACTACATTATATTTTTTTATATTCAATGTTATCTTTGGCTCTATATCCTAGAAAAAATTACTTCTCTAAATGGTATCATCCATCTTAAACAATATTTCAATTAATCTTTCTTTTCTGCCTCCCACCATTCCCATTCTCGAAATAGATGAAATATTCGAATCTAGTACCACAGTAGCCTTTCCAGCATCTTATCATTGGAAGAAATTAGAGTTGACCTTGCCAACTGATATGGAACAGACCTCGGATTTGAACCCAAGTCCTCCTCCCAGTCTAGCCATCTTTCTGTGGTACTCTTTAGCCTATTTGAGCTAAACAAAATAGCACCAGTCGGCAATGCAAAGACTTGGTGTGTCACACCACAACTCATCAAATTGGTCATCTCATCAGTCATGGATGTGCATATTTCTATTGTACACTCCATCCCCAGCAATGAGTTGTTGAATGTATAAACTATGGATAATTCTAGGTTCTGGTCTCAATTTCAGTATACACTTGCTATGTGATTTAGTTTCATTTTTTTTCATTACCTCTTCTCTAGTTTGTAAGAAGAACAATTCACTTGATGATATTCAGTGATCCCCTTACCACAGAATCATAGAGGAAGATGGAGGGAAGGGCTACAAAGTAGTTTTATTAATAAAATATGCTAATACCCTCAATGAACATACTGCCTTCAGGTGGGCAGAAATGTGTAAATATGAAATTAATTGAGAAGGAAAGCTAGGTAAAACATGAAGACTATTGAGTAAAGAAATTATCAGAGAAGAAGAAGCTAAAAATATAGGAAAGTTTTCTGGAAGAGAATTATGAGCCAGGTGGAGGAGGAAATAACAGATGTAATTGGAGAAAGGGAATCATCGGTTCATCATTTCCTGAAAGATTGAAGCTCAGAGATGGTCAGAATGATTCTGGGGCCATGATGACATTGTGATTACAGAAGAAAAGGTTCTCTGCTTATATCAAATTGGCATCTCAATCATTTGCCCCTTGGAATTTTCATCCAGAAAAATTATTAGTTCATCTTCAGCAAGTTAATAAATGACTATGATGAGGGCTAGACTGTTGTTCTTGGAAGTTTGCTACCAGAATATAGATATTTGGAAGGCAAAAAAAAAATCCTTCCCTGTGCGATTCCTTTGAGATAAGAACACTATTGAATTGAATACCTCCTTTGAAAGTTCTGGGTCCTTTAAATCTCCCTGTTTTCCCACTAAAACCCTTCCAATTTCATTAATGAGTTCATGGGGCAGACTTGAAACTAACTCACTTTGTTTCTGGGAAATATCGAAAAAAGGAATTTAGCTGTCAAAAAGAGGCACCTATCTATCCATCATCCATCCGTTCATGCATTCTAAAATATGTAAATGGTAGATGTTTAGATATTAGATATAGATAGATATCTACAGTATCTATACGTCTATGGGTCTATGTCCATACTCTCTATAAATATTTCTAAATGACCAAGAATAACATAATGGAGACTGTTAGAGTGAGCCTTTACTCTCATTAACTGTGCTATAAATGTCTTGCATTTGGCAAATTAAAAACCAAACAGTAATAAACAACTATTTCATAGATTTTTCTTTTGTCCCCTAAGTTTGTTCATTCAGATTTCTGTGGGAGATTAGACGGTCACTGTTTGAGCATACAGATTAATCTGTGGCCTCAAAACCAGGTAGTCTGCTGTTTCTGTGTACTTGTCACTACACATCCAGAGAAGTATGTTCAATCTACATGCAAATTTACCACAGGAAACTCAAGAAACATAATTCTATTAATATATGTTTCTATAGAAGGAGAAACATTAATATTGCTATGAGCTAAATGTTATTTTAGAGAAGATAAAGACTACCCATTGAATAAAAAACAATGAAGTATTTATTATCATTGTTTTGAATCTTAGGCTTACATAGCACTTGTGAGCTACGTGCTATTGGGCAAGTTACTTAACCTTTTTAAACCATTGTTTCTTAACCTGTAAAATAGCAAGAATAAATTCTTATCCCATAGGGTTAATGTGATAATTTAATGAAGTAATGTGTGCAAAAAAGTTGGCATGATTTCTGGCATATAGAAAGTACTAATAAATGGTAGTTATTTAACTAATTTTTAGAAAGAAAATACTGTTAAATTAGGGTGATAAAAATTTAGGAAACAAAGGAAGCTATAAGCAACAGATAGAAGAAATAAATCTCAGCTTTATATGCTGGAAGAAATAGAATAATTGATATGATAGACTTTAAAAACTACAATTAGTAACATTTCTTGAATTTAAACAGATGTATCTCAAAAAATTATAATTGTTCTATAAGTACTCCTTATTAGCTCTGAAAGATGGAATACTTTCAAATTATGATCTGTGCTCTATCAGTATCTTTCTTAAAAATGCAATATATGAGTCAGAAAAATTAACAAAATTGGACTTTCAAGATTTAAACCGCATCTTTTCCATCAGTATTCTAAGCAAGAATGTAACTGACTGTTCCTTATTGTCAATTCTATGGTGATTGCTTAGTATAAGTCACAAGTACTATTTACGTGTATATGTAGGAGATGATAGAATTTGCAGAATTTTCTAGCTTTTATTATATTCCCTATGCATGAAAATTGTTTTATTTACTACTTGGCACATCACAAAATTATTAATATCATATTATTCAATAAAAAAAGATTTAAATTGAAAGATAAGCATGGAAAATATAGAAATATAGTAAAATATTGACAGTGGTCATCTCTTGGTGGGGAGATTAAAGGCAATTTATGTTTTAGACCAGTGCTTCTCAAACTTTAATGTGCTCACAAAGCATCCAAGGATCCCCTTAAAGGGAGGGTCTGATTTAATAGGTCTGGGTGGGCCTGAGATGCTGGAGTTCCAAAAAGCTCTTAGGTGATGATGATTCTGCTGGTCTGAGGCTTCCACTACATATACAATGGGCTTAGTGTATTTTCCAGATTTTCTATAATCAAGGTTACTTCTATAATAAAAAAAGTTAGACTGAGATATACTTTACAGTATAAGAGGAGTCAGCATTATGTGTACATATACACACACATCTAATAGTATTAAATAAATATTTTATTAACTATATATAAGACAGTGTTAAATGTATTATATGTATTGTGTCCCATATATATGTATGTAGTGTTAAATATATATATACATATATTATATAAAAATTATTTGATGTTATAGTTGACTGTTAGGAGCTACACTGTTCATTTACCCACTCCTATGAAGGTGAAATATTTTTTATGCTTAATCAAAATGATGACCTTAACAGATTTTACCATTTTGGTACACCTGCTTCTTCAGCATTGTGATCTTTGTATGAAGCTATAATTCTTAGAGTTATTGATGAATAAAACCTGAGTACCATGAAAGTGAAGGTGTGGTTGCAGGCATTTGAAAAGAAGACATTTTAATCTCCCTATAATAAAAAAATGAAAAAAACAAAAAACCAACCAACCAACCAACCAAATGAAAATCAAAATAAATTAAAGTGTGTTCTAACTAAGGCAGAGTGTTTTCTTGGATTTCATTTTCATTTTTAGCATTTGAAAATGTTTATTGATGATGTCAATGTGCTACTCAAAAAAAAAAAAAAAAGCATATGCTTTTCTGTTTCCTTGAAAACTATTAACTCAGTGTTAACATGCAGGGGCTCACAAAATGTAAACGCTTGTTAAAAACAGATTGTTGACCATCCCAAAACGCAGAAGTAAAGAAGGGTATTATAACCCTATTTGATCAGGAGGACCTGTTTAAACCAGAGTAGAGGCAATATTCGTTTTGCTGACACAGGTTTCACTTTATGGAATCACAAACAACAAAGCAATACTAACAAAATCCAAACATGCAGAATTTCCCAATACGGTTTACCAGGTTTCCAAACAGAAGAATCACTATTTATTACTGATAGCATCTGATGTTCATGAAAGCAAAATTGTGCAGTTTTATAGAGATCAATAACACAATAACTGCAAGAGTATCGGTGAATTTTATCCTGCAGAACCTCCAGGCATTAAAAATCAATGCAACCCAATCTATCCGAGCTTGAAGCCATGGTTCTCATTGTCTTTCCACTGTGCCCTGGACCGGCTGTTCCGGCTCCCAGTGACAGCGGCCATATTTCATAGCGCTGCTTCCGCGGGCTGTTGGCTGGTGATAAGCTATAATGGATCTGTCCGTGAGAACAGCTGTCTCCCCTTGTTCCCAGAGAAGAGATGAAAAAGTGCCTCTGCTCTCATAGACTGTATTAACCTTGACAATAATGAAGTGTGTAATTAACAGCTTTGCCCTAATAAGACCTCACATTTCTTTTTCAAAAACCATATCTTCTCTGAGCCTCTAGACTGTGTTTCCTTTTGTCTTTCTGGGTAAACTTGTCTCAAGAGGCCAACAAACCAAATATTCCTATGACTTAAGTACTAACGCTCTCTTCGAAGTATCTACTTCTAAACTGTCTAAATGCTTACTCTATTTATAGACAACCACTTCTCTTGTTTTTATTAAGGCATGTGGCTAGAATCATCTGGGTACATAATCACAACAAATAAACATACTTGGATCCTTATGAAAAGAAATGCTAATTCTTGGTTGGATCCTGTAGTACCATTAGATATTTTCATCAGATAATTATCAATAAATATTTTGTCGATTTTCTTTTTCTTTTTTTATTTGGTAACCACAGTGGGTGGGGCTAATTGAGTGAATAGTTGAGAATCACATATCCTTGGAAAAAAGAGAATTCGGGTATGAAATCTCAGAGTGGAAGTGATGGTGAGAATTGCTAACCATAAAATCTCTTTCTAAAAAATCATAAAATAATCTTAATCACATGGGGTCCAAATAAGCCAATTTCTTCACTAACTAAAAATACTATGTTTTGCACAAATGACAAGAAAGTAGAATGTATCTAAGAAAGGTTTTGTAAATTTTGTAGAGCTCAAGATTTCCTCATACATTTATTGGAAAATGCTCTATTGTTTGCCATTTTCTCTGCTTCCTGAAGTACCATGATACCAAGTTCCATACGAGGATAATCCCTAAAAGTGACTTGCTATTTACTGTTAACTTGGCAAAGTGAATGTGAACAGTTTATAACCTGGGTTCTTGCTGCTTGGAACATTCGGCAGTTGGGCTGAAGGTAACTAGTTGGCTAACAGTTGACAGTCAGAAGTGTTTGTGTTTAAAGTCAGTTCGAGACTATGGGTACTACAGTTGGGAATTTAACTATTATTTGCTTGCTGTCTTCTGGTTCAGTGTCTAGGTAGTAACGAGGTTTATGGAAGTATCGCTGTTCATTAGTTTATTTGTTTAGTCAAACAAAAAATTGTTTCTAGGTGCAGGGAGTATTCCAAGATGAATTAGACAAGATTCCACAATCTATTTTTTAACTTTGGTAGTAGATGGAAGAATTTAGTATTATTCTTTAAACTTTACATGTGCTATATTCACGTCTCAGCCTGGGCTCCCCAAAAGCAGAGCTGAGACAAAGGTTTGCCAGTAAGTGGTCAATTATTTTGGAAAGTGAGGTCAAGGACAGTGGTGGTGGTAAGGAGAGTTTGACAGGGAAGGGGGAAAAGCCAATTCAAAGGTGCATCAAAAGCCTGGCTATTTGTGGCCAATGGGGGCTCAGCTCTTCTGCAGAGCTGTGAAGACTGTGTCTCAGAACTGACCACTCAAAGGAAGGGAGAGGGGAGCACCCATCTACCTGCTCCTATCTCCTGAGTCGGAATGGCCCAGGGGACTCCCACGGGTGACAGGAAAGCCACTACCATGTTCAGAAGCACAGGTAAGTGGTGCAACCGAGGTGAGCAGCAGGTTGCCGCAGCAACAGCTGGAATGCAAAAGATTGGCCTAAAAGATGTGATGTGGGATGCAAGAGGCATGCAATACACCTTTTTAGACACATATTTCACAATTTAAAAATATTAAAAATGAACTAAGGCAAGACCCCTTTCTCACACACCAGTGGGCATGGGCAACAGCATTCTTGATCATTGTGACAGACATGCTAGGTGGCCACCAAAGATGTATGCTCCCTTGCGTCAGGAGATAGTGGAGTCTAAGTCCCCTAGCTTTGAATCTGGATGGCTATGTGGCTTGCTTGGGCAAAAGAAGGCGGCAGAAGTGACATTATACCAATTCTGAGTCTAGGCTCAGGAAGTCTTGCTGGCTGCTGCCTTCTTTCCCTTGCCTCTGCCAGGTGAACAAGCTTGGGCTTCACCCCCATAGTGTCAAGTTGTTGCTGCAAAGCTATTCTCAGCTAGGGACCTCATTTCCCAGCACTCTTTGCATGTAGATGGGGCCATGGGACCAATTCTCACCCATGGAATATGAACAGGATGTATGTCCCTTCCAGGCCAAAGCTACAAAGAAATGCCTTTTCTTCTCTTTATTCTTCTGTCTGCCAGCAGGATGGGGAAGATCTAGCAGGATACCCTTAGCCTCCAGGGGATGTTAGAGCTCTGAGATGGATTTTGAATCGTTCAATGACCATGTGGAAAGCCATTGTCTAGCCAGGAAAATCCACATTCAATACTGAGTGAGAAAGAAACTCCTATTTTATTGAGCTTATTTATTGAGATATTAATTAATATGTCACAGCAGCTAGAACCACCCTAATACATCATATTGGTAATGATTATAGTGATTCTGGAAATAGAAAGCAGAGCTGGAATAAGAAGCATGCAGTAAGCAGAGACAGAATTTATATTGGTGTTCCTATCAAGTGAACCCCGGCTAATTCTTCATAATGGCACTGCCCAGGACATCCACGCCAGCTCCAGGCATATCAAGGAGAGCAACATGTGTTATGAACCAGACACATGGAAAATGTCCTGGTAGAAGAAATGACATTGAGCACCCAAAGCCTGAGACAGAGCACTGGGAGCTGTGAATAGAACTGCCATCTCAGCTTGATTTTGGGGTAGGTATCAAAAAGAGCGTAACCATGCATGAATAAATATGTGATGAGATATAAACACACACAGGGTAGTGAAAGATGGCGCATTCATTAGAGTCCATCATGCAGGGGCCAATCCTATAGGTTGATATCAGTCTCAGTGACAGATTGCTTGCAAAATGGGGACAATTATGCCCCTCCCTATGCAATGGGACTTTGTAGTTCTTTGCATCAGGAGGTGGTGGAGTCTATGTCCCCCTACTCTTAAGTCTGGATGGCCATGTGGCTTACTTGGACAAAAAAAGGTGGCAGAAGTGACATTATACCAAGTCTGAGTCTAGGCTTAAGAAGCCTCGCCTTTTTTCACCTACTTCTCCCAGGCAGAGAAACTTGGGATAGCCAGCAGGAGGCTCAGAGGTGAGCCATCCCTGCTGAAGTATTCTAGATCAGCCAGTCCCATTTCATATATGTGCCTCTTTCTTCCACACTGTCCAGAGCAGGGAGATGCAGAAGAAAACAGACATAAAAGCTAGGATTTGGGCTCATTTATACAAAGGCAGGTAAACCAGACTGCCAGAATGGGAAAGGCTTATGAATCTATGGATAGGGAAGGGCAATCCTTGATGTGGATAGAGAAAGGGACATTTATATGAGTAGAAACTCATTATCGATAAGTCTTGGGATAGCAAGTTCCTCTTGAGTTGTGTGAGTCATTAAGCCAGGCTACCTCTCATGCTTTTGCCTATAAAGGATGAGTCAGCATAGAGTATAAACAGGGGCATGGCCAGGGCTCATCTTTGGATTTGTTTTAGTGTTTTATTTGAAAAATTATTTGCAATTGCCACAACCTCATGGTTATAATTTTAGTTCTATTTATATAGGCTACAAATAATCAGCCAGAAATGAGCATTTTAGCAATTATACAAAGTTTCCTATAGTCACTTAAAAATTCTTAATTACTGGGAGGCCGAGGCTGGCGGATTGTTTGAGCTCAGGAGCTTGAGACCAGCCTGAGCAAGAGCAAGACCCCGTCTCTACTAAAAAAGTGGAAAGAAATTATCTGGACAACTAAAAATATATAGAAAAAAATTAGTTGGGCATGGTAGCGCATGCTTGTAGTCCCAGCTACTCGGGAGGCTGAGGCAGTAGGATCGCTTGAGCCCAGGAGTTTGAGGTTGCTGTGAGCTAGGCTAACGCCACGGCGCTCACTCTAGCCTGGGCAACAGAGTGAGACTCTGTCTCAAAAAAAAAAAAAATTCTTAATTAGGCCTTTAGATAATCAGGTTGCTTCAGCAAATTTAGGTTATTCATAAGGTAAGACATTTGTCCCTGAGATTTTTAAAATTTTGTCTTTTAAAAGTCTTTAAAAATCAAGATGTTTTAACATATCGAGAACTTTTTTTTAAAAAATATGCTACTTAGGAAATGTAAAATTAAATATGTGGTTTCTGTTTGTGGTTTGCATTTTATTTCTATTGGACAGCATTGATCTAGAACAAACTATGGCTTATGGACCAAATCTGACCCTCCACCTGTTTTGTTTTTTTTTT
>CAUYRB010037755.1:0-20076 GCA_963574695.1 Propithecus perrieri
TTCAAAAATAAGAGAGGAGGCCGGGCGCGGTTGCTCAAGCCTGTAATCCTAGCACTCTGGGAGGCCGAGGCGGGTGGATCGCTCAAGGTCAGGAGTTTGAGACCAGCCTGAGCAAGAGCGAGACCCCATCTCTACCAAAAAAAAAATAGAAAGAAATGATCTGGACAACTAAAAACATATAGAGAGAGAAAAAATTAGCTGGGCATGGTGGCGCATGCCTGTAGTCCCAGCTACTCAGGAGACTGAGGCAGAAGGATTGCTTGAGCCCAGGAGTTTGAGGTTGCTGTGAGCTAGGCTGATGCCACGGCACTCACTCTAGCCAGGGCAACAAAGCAAGACTCTGTCTCAAAAAAAAAAAAAAAATAAGAGAGGAATAAAAATTTTGTCAAACAAACAAAAACTGAGGGAATTAATCACCATCAGACCTATTTATACAAGAAATGTAAAAGGAAGTTCATCAAATGGAAGAAATATGATATAGATAGAAACTTTGGTCTGCTCTACACAAAGAAGAACTAGGAAATGGGACATGTCATTATGAAATCTCAGAACATTAAAGAGGAAGATATCCTAAATGATTCCAGGAAGACAGGGATAGCTGGGTGCATAAAAATTCAGAATCATAGGATATCACATCTCATCAGTGAAAGTCAGTGTTGGAAGATAGTAAAGTGAGTCTTACAAAGAAGGAAGATAACTTTCAACCTAGAATTCTATATTCAGCCAAACATTCAACATCCAATTAGAATAAAGACATTTTCACTCTTAGAAGTTTCTTTAAATTGATTCCTACAATTTTTGTGAGGAAATAAGGCAGAGAATGATGGGATCTAGTAACCCATGTGTGCAACCAAGAAGAGTAGTCAATGAAGTTCCAAAGTATATTCATTCAGATCTTAAAAAGCATCTAATGCAGGATGGAGCAGAAAGAGAAATTTCTAGATTTAAGAGAAATTGAAGAAAAGGATAAAGTAATGAAGTTTCAAATAATTTGAGGTAAATTAATTAGGTGAGTTGTATAATAAAAAGGAAAGTCTTTTTTTTTTTTTCTAATTTGACACTAGAAAAATTTACATGTAAACAGCACTGAACCCATAGTAAAGGAAATGTAATCATGCCACAGTGTTTGGCACAGAGGGACAAAATGATCTGATGTAACATTTTTAAAAGATTAATCTAGCCTCTATGTCAACAACAGACTGAAAGGAAAAGACTGAGAAACCAATATGGCCTGGGAAAGTAGTGGCAGTGAGGACAAACAGTCAGATTATGGATAGGACTTGCTGATTTGATTGATTAGCTGTGAAATGTGAGAAACAAAGAGGATTCAGTGAAAGCATCAACATTTTTGGCCAGAAACAATGGAAGAATGGTGTTGCCATTGGCCAAAAAGAAGGAGAGACAAGAAGTTTGGGTGAGGAAGAATATTTATTTTGCAAATATAAATTCGAGATGGTTATTAACATCCAAGTGTAGACACTGAGTGGTCAGCTAGCTGTTAGACACCTAAATGGACATAAGCAGTTGGATAAATGAATCTAAATAAAGTTCAGGGGAGAAATCAAGCTAAATATATAAATTTGGATTTCAATAGCATATAAGTGTAATTTAGAACTATGAACTGAATGAGATCACCTGGGAAAGTTGTATTGCTGTAGAATACAATAAATACTAGGATTGAGCCCTGGAGCACTCTAAGTTGAGGAGATCAGCTAGATGAGCAGAAGGAGAGAAGAGGGAGAATCAAGTATCCTGAAGACAAGTGGGAAAAAATACTTCAAGACAAGAATAATCAACTGTGTCAAATACTGAATGTGGGTATTTGTAGAAAGAGGACTGAGGAGAGATCATTGTCTTTAGCAGACTAGATGGCGATATTCACAAGAGCTGTTTGTGGTGTGATAGGAATGAAAACTGGTTGGATTTAGCTCCAGAGAAAAGGAAAGGAAATAGAAACATGGAATATACAACTTTTTTTTTTTTTTGGTGGCAGCTCCTCTGTTCCAAATACCATACAATTCACCCATTGAAAGTACACAATCCCATGGTTTTTATTATATTCACATATACAACTTCTTCCAGAAACTTTTCCTTTAGACAATAGCAACTGTAGAGAATTAGCTTGCAATGTTAAATCAAGAAAGGAGTTTTTTAGATGTAAGAAATTACAGAATGTGTGTACACTAATGAAATGATTTAGAAGAGAAGTCATAAGACGCAGGAGATAGAGGAGACATTTGCTGGAGTGATGCCTTGAAGTAGGATAAGGCAAATGGTACCTGTGACACAAGTGAAGAGATTGGTTTTAGATTTAGATTTTAGATTTTTCTGAAAGGCAGTATGGGCAAGGAGATACTGGAGAATTGAGGGTAAGAAATAACATAATGTCCAGGAGCATAGAGTGTGAATTAATGATAGAAATTCAACATAAATACTAGGCAAAGACAAGGATACATTTAATTTTAGTGCTCATGACAGTAAAATGAGACCAGTCAACTCAGCTGTACATTTTTTCTACAGATGTGTTGATGTACCAAGCCACTGACACAGAGTAGGTAAAGATATGACATCACCAGGAATAGGCTTTGTCAAGTGACTATAATAAAGGGAAAGAGATAAAGAATTATGAAGAAGAATTTTTGTAATGACGGACTATTGGATCTAAACTAGATAAGTAAGGAATTTTGGCCAAAAAGGTAAATGAAGGTACAGAGATAATAAGATCAAAACACTGTATAGGTCTCAATGGAATAGGGGAAATCAGAGTTCTGGATGGAGTTGATATTCTTTTATAGTCAACCCATAGACCATAATTACAATATAACCCCAATTACCCTTATTTAATTAATGCTCATTGTATGCCCATATCAAAACATCACATGTACCCTATAAATTATACACAACTATTATGTACTCATAATTAAAAATAAAAAATTGAAAAATTTTAATGTTAGAAATCTTGATTTCTAACATTAGTTAGAGCTGAATAAATCTTGAAGTAGTAGAAGGGATATAAGATAGAAAGAAGACTAGATGTACTTCATGATACAAAACAAGGCGTCGAGACTTTGCCTATGGTTAATGGAAGAAGAGATAGAAACTAAGAGTGCCATCTAAAATTGTAGTGGCGACCAGAATAGCTAAACTGAGAGGAAAGGGGAAGCAATTTTGGGGGCTATAAGGTAGTTAAGTCTTCATCTATCACGGTAATCAATAAATGATGTCAGGGGGAAGAGAGCAAGACGGCCAACTAGAGACATCAATTGCTGGAGCATCCCTGAGGGAAGGAAGGGGGTTTCAGGTAACGGAAAGGGGGCAATGGGCACATTGCTTGGCCGTAGTTCTGAGGAAGAAGTGCCGGAGCCTGCCGAGGACCTCACAGGGGGAAATTGGGAAGCAGAATGGGAAAAGGAAAAAGAAGAAAAGGTATTGGCAAGGATCTGACCCAGAGAGGCTCAGAGCACAGTGAAGGTGTAAGGGGGGAATCCCATTTCTCCCTCCCACACATCTTTGGTAATCAGCAGGCTCCTGAGTTGTTTGGAAGTTTTTCCACCCTCATGAACCCAAGCACTACAGGAACCACCAAATTGGATGGAAAACTAGCATGATCCCAGAGCTTGGGCACCCCATGCAGGCTTCCTCCCAGAGAGAGGGACTAGAGGAGCCAGGGTCCTGGCTATCTTCCATTCAGACTTTTTTCCTCCCGCTGCCCTGCCACACCCACTACAGCTGGGAGGGCAGACTGAGACTTCTCATCAAGCTGTAGCATCCTCCAGTCTGAAGTTTCCACAGAGAGTGGGACCCACAACTTCCCCCTTGAGGACCTGCAGTGGACCCAGAGGTGCCCAATCTGGGAGTTCCCTGCGTGTGGGCACTCCCCAGAGACATACGCCAGTGTTTCAGACACATAGGCCAGATCCCCTGCCCCCAGGACTCCAGCAGGTTGCTAGGAGGCAGAAGGGAGGGATTGGAGAGCTTGACGAAGGAAATCACATGGGCAGACAGAGCTCACATGGGCACAACGAATGGGAGAGTATAGTGGGGATCCGGCCCTGGCAATCTGGTGGAGCGCCTGTTCCCCCACAGGAAAATCAGCTGTCAGACTAGGGCGGGTCCCCCAGCTAGAAGTTACCAGCCCGTGGTGCCATTGCCGCCAAGCACAGCCCTTTTCAGTGCCCATTTGCAAACAGACCCTGGAGGGAGACTCTCAGGGCAGGGGGAGTCAGAGAGGGGTGGGGCTCACTCATACGGCCAGTTGGTGATTTACAGACAGCCCCTCCCCCTCGAGCAGCCTTTCCAGTTCAGGGAGGCCGCTTGGGCCCCTCTCCCAGTGGCTTTTCCCAGGGGCCTGGGATAGGATCTTTGAGCCCTGCCAAGACATTGCAGAGCCTTCCAGACTTACCCAACCTATCCCTCCTAGCCTCACTCCTACACCCACCTCTGCGGTGGTGGAGAACAAGCAATCCCCTGGAAGGTATAGGGCCCCTCCCACTGCCTGGGGCATTCAAGTGCTTCTCCTAAAGGGCTAAAGCCTATTAAAGACACAAAAGAACATCTCTACAGTTAGCTGTTTGCTGCAAGCATCAACTACTGACAGGGAGAAGAACTGTATAGCTCATTACAGCATCTACTGACTCACTCAAACAGGGCATGGCCAATTCTTACTCACAAGCACCACTCACCATCTCAGAGATTAACCTGTGGGTCCCAACACAATCCCTCAAAAGCGTCAAGAATTCAGTTCTTTCCAACTTTATCTACCTATGTAACACAATCCCAGTCAAAATCCCAGCAAGTTGTTTGGTGGATATCAACAAACTGGTTCTAAAATTTTTATGGAGAGGCAAAAGATCCAGAGTAGCCACCTTAGTACTGAAAAAAAGAACTAAGTCAGAGGACTGATACTGCTCGAGTTCAAGACTTACTATAAAACTACAAAAATCAAGAGAGTGTGGTATTAGTGAAACAATAAACAAACAGATCAAAGAAATAGAACAGAGAGCCTAGAAATAGACCCACATAAACACAATCAACTGATCTTTGACAAAGAAGCAAGGGTGATGCAATAGAGCAAAGATAGTCTTTCCCACAAATGGTGTTGGAACAACTGGATATCCACATGCAAAAAAGTGAATCGAGACACAAACCTCACACCTTTCATAAACTTAACAAAAATATGTCATAGACCTAAATGTAAAAAATACAAAACTATGAAACTCCTAGAAGATAACATAGGACAAAAACCTAGATGACCCTGGGTATGGTGATGACTTTTCACATACAAAACCAAAGGCATGATACATGAAAGAAAGATTTGATAGCCTGGACTGCACTGAAATTAAAAATTACTGCTCTGCGAAAGACATTGTCAAGAGAATGAAAAGATAAGCTACAGACTTGGAGAAAATATTTGCAAAAAAGACATCTGATAAAGGGCTATTATTCAAAATATATGAAGAACTCTCTTCAAACTCAACAATAAGAAAACAAACAGGGTGACCAAAAAAAAAAAAAAAAATGGCCCAGAGACCTTAACAGACAACTCCTCAAAGAAGATATGTAGGCAGCAAATAAACATATGAAAATATGCTTCACATCATATGTCATCAGGGAAATGCAAATTAAAGCAACGAGATTCTACTGCATATCTATTAGAATGGTCAAAATCCAGGACACTGACAGCACCAAATGTGCTGATGGGAGCTCTCGTTCGTTACTGGTGAGAATGCAAAATGATACAGCCACTTTGGAAGACAGTTTGGCAGTTTCTAACAAAATTAAACATACTCTTACCATACAATCAGCAATCTAGCTTCTTGTTATTAACCCAAATGAGTTGAAAACTTTGTGGAAAAACTTGCACATAGATGTATAGGGAAGTTTTATTTATAATTTCCAAAACTTCAAAGCAACCAAGATGCCTATCAGTAGGTGAATAGTTAGATAAACTGTGGTGCATCCAGACCATGGCATATTATTCAACACTAAAAAGAAATGAGTGATCAAGCCATGACAAGACACAGAAGGATGTTAAATGCTTATTACTAAGTGAAAGAAGCCAGTCTGAATAAGGTATATACTATATGATTTCAACTACCTGACATCCGGTAAAGGCAAAACTGTGGAGACAGTAAAAAGATCAGTGGTTGACGGGGTTGGGAGAGAGATAAATGAATAAGCAGAGCACAGAGGATTTTTAGGGCATGATACTCTGTGTATGATACAATAATAGTGGACACATGTCGCTATGCATTGCACTACAAATTCATAGAATGTTCAATACCAAGAGTCAACCCTGATGTAAACTATGGACTTTGGGATCTACCTCTCTGGGGGGATGTTGATAATGGAGGAGGCTGTGCATGTGTTGGGGCAGGGAGTATATGAAAAATCTCTGTATCATTTGCTCATTTTTCCTGCGAATCTAAAACTAATCTAAAACAACTGAGTCCATAAAAAATTCATGGCCACGTAAGTTAGCAATCAGGTCTGGTGATTCAGCGGAACCTTTAACTTACGTATACAGAAAAGAGCACGTGTATTTTCTGATGTTTGGAAAAAATTGTTCTTTTACCTTGAAACTAACAGAATAAAATTGGCTGAACTTATAACCCTTTCATTCCTCTAGTCTTCTTTAAAAAATCAAAAGTCAAAGAGTTTTCATATTCAACGTTTCCAATTTCACTTCTAATTCACGAGGGAGAGTGAGGGAAGGTTTTTAAAAAATTTTTAAGGAAAAAACTAAGAAATTTTTTTTAGCAAATAGATTTTACCCATAAACATTTTGATGAGTCCCATAAACATTTTGATGAGTCCAGTGGAAACAAACCAAAAATAGCCTCCCCCAAAAAATGTGGTTTGCGGGGGAAAGTGCTAGAAAAACACATCTTGCTTTTCCTTATTGCAAAATATTTGAAAACGAATTTGTGACTTTGTTGAATGTGCAGAACAAATAAACATGCTTGATTTAGTAGACAATATACATAGATTCTTGCACAGAAGGAAACAGAGACTATGCTATATTTCTATTCACATCATGTCTCAAAGAGACTCTTCCTAGAGACAATTTCTCTGACACAAGCCTCTCAAGAGTGCCATGTTGTCTCCCACATCTGCTGAAACACTTGACCCAGTCTTTCCTCATCACCACTTCCAGACCTATTCTATTTCCTGAACTCCAGCTTTGAATCTTACACCATCAGGACTATACCATCCACTCCCTCTTCCTTGGTGCATTCATCCCTGTCTCCCAGGTCACTCCACTGCTCCTGTAGCTCCCAGCTCATTCTGACTCCACTGCTTGTCATGATCCTTCAGTAGTCAGACCCCTCCATTGCTCACATTCCTCTGCATCAATGATCTGTCCTCCACCCTGCCTCAGTCACACATTGTCACCATACCTTCTTGTCCTTAGCAATAGTTGCAAATACTCCTCCAATCTTCTTTACAGTACACCACTATCTTACTATGAGCTCCTAACTTTTCCATTGATTCTCCATAACACACCAAATTCCAATAACCTTAAACCACATTTGGATATTGATCCATTGATCCTACCAGTGTCCTTTCTTCCCTCCCTACTCAGATTCAATTCCATGGGGAGCCATTACAAGGTAACCCCTTCGACTCCTCTCTCATTTTAAAGTATTAACTTGACAAACCACAATCCCGATTAAATCTAACTGTCCTCTCATTGCGTGCCTCATTTGTTTAAGTGAACACAACCATGACATCAGGACTCATGAACCTCAAGGGGACCCTGAATGCAGGAAGAAATTGTACATTCCTCTAAACCATTGTCTCCTTTTTTATTACTTGACTCTTCCCTTTCTTCTCTCATTCACACCTCCAGTTCCTCTTCTCCTACCCTTACTCTCAGCAGATGATCCAACTTTCCTACAGAAAATTGAAGCAAAGGAGGGAAATTTCATCATCTCCCACCACCACCACATCTACCAACCTTCCAAAATCCACACCACACATTATACATTTCTGCTTGTAACTGCCCTTCTCTCTGAACTCTGTCTCACCACTGGTGTTGTCTCATCTACTCAGGGATGCTAACACCAGCAATTTCTCCATCTTCATTTTACATCACTTTCTGTTCTTTATTGGATAATTTCTATAAGCATATAAAATCACTACTATTTTTCTCACCTTAAGGATTAATAAAATGTGGTATATGTATACCATGAAGTTCTACTCAACCACGAAAAACAATGGTGATCTAGCACCTCTTGTATTATCCTGGATATAGCTGGAACCCATTCTACTAAGTGAAGTGTCCCAAGAATGGAAAAACAAGCACCACCTGTACTCACCATCAAATTGATTTTAACTGATCAACACCTAAGTGCACATACAGGAATAACATTCATCGGGTGTCTGGCAGATGAGAGGGAGGAGGAGGGGATGGGTATATACATACAAAATGGACACGCTTGAAGCTCTGATTTGGGTGGGGCAAGGGCAATATATGTAACCTAAATATTTGTACCCCCATAATATGCTGAAATAAAAAATAAAAATAAATAAAAATTAAAAAAATAAAACAAACACCTGCTGTCAACCCAGCTTGCCCCACCAGTTTTTCTCAATAATCTCCATTTGGTTTCCATTAGCATTTTAGCATTTAAACTCAAGGATTTGTCTAGACTGACCAAAAAAGAAAGAAGGGGAAAAAAAGCACAAATGAACATATTAGGAAATATAACTACTCACATTATAGATATTTTAGAAAATATTATAAAAAAATTCTTCTGTAAGTTTGAGAATTTAGATGAAGCTAAATAATTTTCTAAGAAAAGCATGAATTCCAAAATTTGATTCAAGAAGAAATAATAAATATAAATAAAACAATAGCCTTTAAATAAATCGAATCCCTAATAAAAATCAACACCTTATCCCCCTCCACAGAAAAAAAAAAGATAGCAGATGCAAATGATTCAATAGGCCAATTTTATAACACATGAAGGAACAGATAATTCCTATACTAGCTACCCAAATTACTATGAGACCAGTATTACCTTGATAACAAGGTATGATGAGGTCAATATGAAAAAAGAAAATTATAAAACAATGTTACTTACGGGGTTTTCTGAGACAACTGTTTTCTTTCTCTCCTTTTCCTTTTTAAAGAAACATTTTGACCATGATGTCATCTTTGCTTCTAGAGAACTTATCCTGTGGAATTAGTTTTTATAACTAGTGCTAAAAGGAAATTTGCATTATCTCCATTCATGTTAAGAAAATATATTCACAATGTTTTTCAACTTACAAAAGAATGTTAAAATTAGCTAGCCAACATGGTGGCATTGAGTCACAATGCTCAGGAGCTAGCCAACATTAGCTCCCAAAGAGCATATTTATCAGAATTTCCCATGTTCCTGATGTCCCTGAATGAATAAGCATGGTCAGCCTGATTAGCAAACTGGCTTCAGTTCATCATATGTTCTGGAGAAGGTTGTACCTCAAAAATAGCTACTTAATGTTATTTTGTGTTAAGCTCTGAAAGTGGTGAGCACAGAGTCTTACACACAGGAGATCCAATAAATGTTAGATTTGCTTTTGTCAGTGGGTCGCTGTCTACTTAAGGGACATCAAAATACGGAACTAGTCTAACCCTTGCATATGGACCAATTAAATTGAGGCTTCTTAGCAATAGGCATTTTTATAAAGGGAAAAGGGGCAAACTGGTGAAAGCATGGACAGAGAAGAATGCGACACCAACCCTCTGTGCCCTCCCACTTGCATGCCGAGTCTCCCACCTGAGATCCCAAGACAACGGAAATTTACGCAGGTGGCCCTCGCAGGAGGTAAGTTCCTGCCAAAATTCCTTTCTGAGAAGAATTGAAGAGCCTGGATCCATATGGTTTAGGACAAAGAAAATCCAACGAAAACATCCTACTGTTTCTGTGAATCTGGGAAGGAGGGCTGCGGTGGAGTAAGGGGAACTTTAGTTTAATTTGTCTTAGATTCTTTATACAGAGAGTAGAGTCAGTGCTCAACATCAGCTGTTCCCAGTGTGCAAAGCTAGGCCAAGGCAGTAGATTGCTACAGGATAAGGGCCTGGAGTCTATAGTGGATTATCAGGAAAATCACTGGCCATCTCCTCCTATCATTCCAACTCTACATGAACTCTGTACTCAAAAAATGAATCATCTGGGGGATGGACATGCTTGAAGCTCTGACTGGGGTAGGGCAAGGGCAATATACATAACCTAAACATTTGTACTCCCACAATATGCTGAAATAAAAAAAAAAAAGAACATCTCACAGTGATGCTTCAATCCAATGTGAGTTGAGAGTGGCAGTATCAAGGCTGACAGAGGAATTTACACATTGTTTTTTTTTTCAGTCACTACTGATGCTGATGGACATTTGCTGTCTCTTTGACTCTCAATCCCTTAAGTATTAAATTAACAGTGCCCACCTCCCAACTCAGATCTTCCCCACTGTCTGTGAAGGTGAGGTCATGTTTATTGATGATCTTGCAAGTTCCAGTAAAACCATTACCTTTTAAAGGAAAAACCGTTATATTTGTGCATTGGTTTCAGGAGCTCCCCCAAATTTTTGCTTCCCACAAAAGTTTTGCTTCCCCACCTATTGACTTGCCCCCTAATTCTACTACTGAAATATCATATTTTTAAAGTTCAAGGAAGTGTTCCCTGTAAAACTATAACATCCCAGGGAGGAGTATGCTGCAGAATGCTTTCACCATTTTAATTTGCTTTGTTTTCTAAGAGCCGAAGAGCAGGCTTTGATTAATTGGAGAATAGAAGAGAAATGAGATATTCAGTTCTATTGAAGAAGAAGCAGAAGAGGGCAGTCAGAGTGGTGGATTGCTAACAATGAAAATCCATCTCTTATGACCCAATCTGAATGAAAATATAAATATTTAAGAGGGATGCTATACCCGAATCTCTAATATACTAAGTAGGATACTATCCTCAGGAACCCACACCTGTCTGAGATTATTCTCAAGGTCAAGTCACCGACACTACTATAAGTTTTGTTTTGTTTTGTTTTATTTTAAATCACTGTACACAATGTTTTGGATCCATTAAAACATAGAATAGTATCCATAACAACCAATACTTATCGAGTTTTTTTCTCCTAGTAAGTTACCTCCTGACAATAGATCCACGTACTCTGAGAATTCGAGTGAATTCTTTTAGACCACGAGGGTCCTGTTAGATGGATTACTAACTCAATACCTTAAACCCAGGTGGCTTTACAAAACACTCAACTACTCAACACCAGGCAGTTTATGTCCCAGAAGAATCTGCCTTGTTAATCGTTTATCTTGTAGTATACATTATACCACAACTGTCATTGCATAATTTAAAATGCCTGTATCATGTTAAACGCTCATAAACCAATTAAAATACAAAAAACTTCCCACATGCATTCACACATGTACACACACACACACAACACACAGAGCACACACTGCAGGCATCTTTTTCATACTCCTTCAAATATTTCCCTATATAAACAAAGCAGGAACCTGCATTTTTCTAAACAATATACAGATTCGAACAATTTTTAGCTCCTCATCCTCATTCTGTCATTCAAGCACATTTTTATGGGCCCAGCGTGCTTCCACTGTGCCACTCTGCTAAGCACTCAAGCACATTTTTAAACAAAAGCATTTGAACTATCTATAAGGCCATAAGGCTTCACAAAGGAAATAACATAGTACACTGGATACCACGTTTTTGTGTAAGTACCTACATAGCCTGTGCTTCTCTCCTTTTCTTTGCAATTCACACAAAAACCCTACTATCATTTCCTCATGGTAGCACATTCACAGTAAAAGAAGAATGTATCTGCTCAGAGAGCTTTCTTCTCTGCAAGTGTCAGACTTACTACAAGCGCTCTTCGAATTACACAGCCCTGTATACACATCCACTGCTGTTTGTTTACTCTGGAACCTACCCCTTAAATCTTTTCTGTCATGCATTTTTCTCTCCATTTCTTTGCTCTCTCTTCCCCTCTCAGGTGAGTCTGCTTTTATGTAATCCTTTTTTTTCCATCTTCCCACTCTCTCGCTCTTGAAAATGTAGTCCATTCTTTTGCTGTGAAATATAATTACTAAATAGCGTACAAATATATGGCCATGTATGTTCTAAAGGAACAGCTGCAAAATTGCTAATATTAGGTCTAATTTAGCTACAATAAATTAGTGAATGTGTGGAAGCACAATGATGACAGCATAATTATAACAAAATTCGATGTGTTGAAGTATATGGATGACAATACATACTAATTTTAGAGAAAAAAAAAGAACCCCACACCAAATGAAATGCATGGGATGAACAGACGGGACTAATAGCTCAGACACATATACTTAACGTGGCCAGTTACTGTAAAAACAAAAAGATAGATGAAGCTGTTCAAAAATCTAGCTAACAAGCAATGTAGTCTGAAACCATTAACTGTCAGGGGTAATAACACTCAAAGTGCTGAAGTGCAGTAAAACAGCAGCGCATCCCTGGGATGGTGGCTGTTGTACCAGTGCACACCTGTGAAGAGGGCGCTAAATCTATCCGTGCATTCATTATAACAGAGAGAGGAAAAACAACACTAATAACGTAAAGTATAAACGGAAATAGCAGACAGCAGAGAGTGACATTTGCATGGTCCCAGTCAGCTTGTTAGCTGAAGTGGGTTTTAATTAGCTATTTTCTAGCAAGCAAACGAGCAAATTAGTGGCAGCTATAAACAAGAAGAGAAAATCAGGCCCAAAGAAAAGGAGAAATGATCAGGGTGCCTTTGCAGGGGGTGGAAAGGGGAGGGGAAGGAAATACAAAGCTTTTACTTAAAACTTTTCTCAATCATAGAATTAAAGAATGTATTCTCTTGAAGGTACCTTAGAGATGATCCTGTTCTCCCTTCTTTTACAGGTGAGGAAACTGAGGTTCATGGAAGTTAGCTGTTTTTTCCAAGGTTACACATCTGAACACAGCTATTTTTTTTTTTTAAAAAAGGGCATCTCCAAGTCTAGGTTTTTCACAAAAAAAAATCCTCTTTTGAAATATTGTGAGTGCATCAATCCCTTAAGAATACAAAGACATGCAAAGCTATTTGCAAAATTTGCATGGTAATTTAGAAATACAACTGGTTATAATTGGGGTTCCACTATGCTGAAATATAAAACAAGATACGAAAGAATATTACAAACAGGATAATAGCACTGTTCTGTAGCCAAAAGTACCTTTTGAAAGAAAACCTTATTCTGAGCAAATTTTCATCACATAGCCAATGAGTGCTTATTATGTACTAGGCACAGTATTAAATGCTGAGAATGTAACTTTTGCCATTTGGTAGGATGTGCAGACAAGTAAATAGACATCACAAAACAATGGGATGCAAACCCTGATAACACAGGAGAGAATGCTGAGGAACTTCACAGAGATGCAAAGCTCACTTGGAAAGTTGAAACACAATGAGCATTTGAGAGGAAGGACCAACAAGTCAGGACCTGAAGGATGCATGAAAGATGCCAGCTTCCTCCCAACTCCACAACTAGCAAACACTCACGCATCTAACTGTAAAAAGGAAATTCAAAGAACAATTTTTCCCAGTGGATTAGGTAAGACAAGGACCTCAACATGCATCAATAATGAAGAAATGCATGATACAGGTTTCATTCTTTTTTTTTTTTTTGAGACAGGTTCTCACTCTGTTACCTGGCCTAGAGTGCAATGGCATCATCATAGCTCACTGCAACCTCAAACTCCTGAGCTCAAGGGATCCTCTTGCCTCAGCCTCCAGAGTAGCAGGGATTTCAGGTGCATGCCACCATGCCTGGCAAATCTTTTTCTATTTTTTGTAGAGACAGGGTCTCGTTATGTTGCTCAGGCTTGTCTCAAACTCTGGGCCTCAAGTGATCCTCCCCACTCGGCCTTCCAAAGTGCTGGGATTATAGGCATGAGCCACCACACCTGGCCACTTTCTAATTTAATCTGATTTACAATCTGAAATATGCTCTTAAAAAAAAGAACAAAATGATTGGGAAATAGAGAAAATCTTGAAGCAGGGAACAACAGAAATCAATTGACTTATTCCCTTAATATTTTTGACCAATATATGAAGAAGGTTTAAACATATTAAACCATGAGATAACCCAAATAGAATGCAGAGGGAAAACGTAACAGCCAGGACAAAGACTGAAGCAAATATTACCACAAACATTTGCCTCTGCTATAGATAATAAACTCAAGGACAATTCCTATGAATTGATATAATAATCATCATTATAGCTTGCATTTATGGAACCAGGATTATCTGGGAGATACTGCATAGGATAGAAAATTGGTCCTGCATTATGTTTTCACCATCTAAAGAATGGCATCAAATATGAGATAGACAAAAGGATGGATAGACACAGGAAAATGAAAAAATGATGTATCCTCTCTTAGCTAAATAAGATGAATATGCAATGCTATTAATTTTTCATTCATCCAACAAGCATGCACTGAGCTCCTACCATGTGCAAGGCATTGAATTAGACATGAATATCCAGACATGAATGATATTCAAGCATGTCTGATTCCTCTCCATCAGATCTTTAAACAGTGGAAGACAGTTATCATCTTCTCTAATTCTTCTTTTCTTGATCCTAAATGACCATATTTAGTTCATCCTTTTCCATGTAATGCTTCCAACTGTCTCCAGCTCCTTTCTCTAGTATACAGGAGATTGTTTGTATCCTAGGAAAAGCATGATATTCAAACTATTGTCTGTTTATTACAAAATTAAACATAATTATCACCTCCTTTGGTCTAGACATTACTTCATTAATGTAACCCCAAATCACATCTGCTTTCTTATTAATAGCAGCCATATGCAATGTTAACTAACTTTAAGTTTACTGTTAACAAATACCTCTAAGATTTTAACACATAATGGTAATATTTGACATCTGAAGCTACTGAATTACAGGATCTTAATCCATTATTGCAATTTTGTTAGACTTATCCATTTTCCAGCCCATTAAAAATTGTGTGGATCCTGATTCTGATTAACTACCTCTCCCCCTACTCCAATACTATTTCATCTCCAAATTTATTAGAAAACTTTCTATGTCTTTATTCACATATTGATAAAATTGAGAAAGATACAGTAAAAATATCCTCACAGTGTGTCATTAGAAACATCCCTTCTGACTGAAATAACCCAATTAGCAATAATTGGTTTATGAAACAATTTACTTGTCTTATAATCTAGTCCATAATTCTCCATGCATTAGATTGGGTTCCCCAAGAAACAGACCCTAAGACTAAGCTTTAAGGAAAGGTAGGCTTTTTAGGAGTTTTTTCTCAGAAGGTACTGGGAGAAGAGAATGGGATGTGAGGCAGGCAAGGGGAGGAAAGAAACTGGCACAGGATGCTCTGTGGAGGCCTGAGGAAACTGGGGTGCAGACCCACCGACTTTCCTCTCTCACTGATTGAGTGCTGTTCAAGGGGTGTTAACTCCCTGGCCTATACATGGGCCAAGCACACTGCTGGGGACAGAGACGTCCTCAGGCAGAAAGTAGCAGGTGCTTGCAATAATGAGCTATCAGAATGCTGAGTGCTGAGAAATGCAGACAGGGCACCAACATCTGCTACACTGCAGCTCACCCACTAAGATAGCATGAGGCGTCTTGTCAAAAGTCTTGCTCAAATTGAGATACATAATATCAATCCCATCGCCCATGTTCATTCATTCATTTAAACTTTTTGAACTCTCTTTTTTGCTAAATATTGTAGATGTGAGGCTA
The DNA here is from genome assembly GCA_963574695.1 of Propithecus perrieri. Lineage (NCBI taxonomy): Eukaryota > Metazoa > Chordata > Mammalia > Primates > Indriidae > Propithecus > Propithecus perrieri. Next base: position 15,770 of record CAUYRB010037755.1, read on the forward strand.
TTGTCTGGTGCTCTATTAAATGAGTGAGGCTGCCCAAAAATGGTATTCATCTTATAGCTTATTTTGATAAGTTAATTCTGAACCCCAATGATTTATGCTTAAGTATTTCCTATGAATCTTTTTAATTTTGTTTATAATATTCTATAGAAGTGATACAAACTAATCCATTAGAAACCTATAGCGTACTTTTTTCTTTATTTCTTTGTTATTTTTATAAATCAAGCATTCTCATTACTAAATATTTCTTTTGATCTCTAAACTTTTCAAGATCCTTGGCAGCACTTTTATATTCAGATTTTTGACAGACTAGATATTTTCCCATGCCAAACAAACAAACTGGAATTGCTATTGGAATAAACATAACAAACATTCTTATAAATGTGCAACTGAACATATAGGAACCAGGATGCTAAAACCAGAGTGTTCAGCTGCCTGTAAAACTTTGACTTCCTTGGGGGCATTTGTTAATTGTAGTTGTCAGGAAACGTGGACTTTAATGGTATGTGGTAGTAAGATTTGGGCTCACACAACTTGGTGACTTGAAACTACTCCCCGCACACACACACCAGAATAAAGCCAAAACTTCAGAAGGCAACACCCTTTAGCCAACGGTTGGCTGGAGAAAAATTCTCCTGTTAGGAAAAAAGAATGAAAAGAAACTGTTCTGTCTCATCGTGGTATCTATGTAAGACAAAATAGTCTCCTCTGATAATTTGAACCATGTATGTTTGAGGCTAAAATTTACCCTATGAGCATGATTCCAAAAACCCTAAGACAGGGAATTAATTTAATAGTCCTAGTTTGATAGCACTCCAGGGTCTGGCAAAGACAAAAGCACATCCTCTCTTGAAAGATGTACCTTCCAACCCAAGCTCAGAGGATTCCCACAGATAACCTATGGATTTAAGCTCCCTATTCCAAATTAGAAAATGTATAAACCACCATGAACAAAAAGAGTAGAAAGAACAACAGTATTCAATCCCCTAAAACCTAAAATATAGAATTATTAATATTGATATTTATGATTAATGTTATTAAAATTAAAATATGAATTTTAAAAAGGAATGGCAAGTATTTAAAAAGATTTGAAAATGTATCAAGTAGAACTAGAATTAAGTTAATTATATTTTAAGTAATTTAATGGACTAGTTTGCACATTAGATCCAACTGAAGAAGTTATTTGTAAACTGAAGAAAGCAGATGAAGAAATTGCTCAAATGGTAGTTTACATAGATAAAAAGATGAACAATATAAAACAGAGGTTAAGAAACATGGCAAATTGAACAAGACAGTCCAACATACATTAAACAAATGTGGAAAGAAAGTATAAAAAAAACGAGGGAGAGAAAATACAGAGATAGTCACTGAAACTTTTGAAGAATTGGCAAAAGGCAGAAATTCTCCTATTTAGAAACAGATCCTGAACAAGATATATAAGAATAAATTCATACCTGCAAACATCGTAGAGAATCTGCAAAATATAAGACAAAGGGAGTCTTGATAGCAATGTGAGGGAGAATGAGAGTTTACCTACAAAGAAGTGATAAAAACCTGGTAACATACTTTTTAAGAGCAACAATAAAAGCCAGCAGACAGTGGAATAGCTTTCAACACGTCAATCACACCCATCTAAAATTACATACCAAGCTAAACTCTTATTTAACAAAGCCAACAAAATAAAGACAAAATAATGGATCATCGTACATCCTCTCTTAAGGAATTTCTAAAATCTCGGTATCAGGAAGACAGAATAAAGCCTAGAAGAAAGTATTGATATCTGTGCTGCCAAGTGGGGCAGCTCCAGCTGCCATTGTTCACACATGCATCGTGATGCTCCCACTTAGCATTGTGCGGCCTCACGGCATTTCCATAGAGGTAAGAACAAGGTGGCAAAAAATCAGCAAACATGTACCTCGATTTCAAGAAACATCACCTGTATATATTTTAAAAAAACAAGTGTGATAATGACCATGCTTGGAATAAAAAGGTAATTGGAACTAAAATAATAAAAAAATGAAAATACATGAAACTGGAGAAGGTAACTGAGGTTTTGTTTAAGCAAATATGTCAGTTAGAAAATGTAATATAAGCCTTAAACAGTGGAAATAAAACGTATTACTTGTAAACTAGTAGATGGTGGTCGGGGTGTTTCACTAGTCCAAATTAAAGGAGAAGAAAAACATAGGAAAAAATGCAAGGTGGCAGTCATAATCCAAATATATCATTAATCACAATAAACATAAATAGACTAAAGCTACTAAATTTTTAAAAACTCTAATTATCAGAATGGATTTTAGAACACAAAATTCAGCTCTCTGTTATTAGAGGAGATACACCTAAAGCATAAACACACAGAAAAGATGACAATAAATTAATAAAAAATAACCAAGACAAATAGTGATATTAAAACAGATAACTTTATTACAAAACAATATTAGGGATAAAGAGAATCACTGTGTAATAATTAAAGGCATATTTTACCAGAAAGATAGCAAATAATTTGACTCCAGGTGATAATGATTCATCATCCAGTGTAGGTTCATAAATGGTAACGAATGTACCACTCTGATGGAATGTTGATAATGGGAGAGGCTAGACATATATGCATATTTGGGACCAGGAGTTATATGGAAAATTTCTGTACTTTCCACTGAATTTTGCTGCAAATCTAAAACTGCTCTAAAACTAGCAAAGTCTGTTATACACACACACACACACAAACACACACACACACAACCCTTGTAAGAAGAATTAGGACAGACTGACTGGACACTGAAATTACATACGTGATAATTAAAAGCATGCATATGTTTAAAAAAAACATAAAACAATTGAGCTGTCAAGCCACGAAGAAACGTAGAGGAAATTTAATGTATATTACTAAGTTAAAGAAGCCAATATGAAAAGGGTACATACTGTATGATTCCAACTGGATGACATCCTGGAAAAGGCAAAACTTGTGGAAACAGTAAAAGGGTCAGTGGTTGCCAGGAGTTAGGGGGTAGAGAGGGATAAACAGGCAGAACACAGGTGATTTTTAGGGCAGTGCAACTATTCTGCTTGACACTATATAGCACACAATGTTTAAAGGTTAAAATGTAGTTTTTCTTTTAAAATCAGAAATGAATGTCCGATCCAGCTAAAAATGTTTAAAAAATTTATAACAATTGCAAAGAAGTAATGAAATGTCATTTTTACTGACAAAATGTTGCTTAGATCAAAAACTCAAAAGCATTTAAATGTTAGAATTAATAAGAGCTCAGCAATGTTGTGGAATCAATATACAAAAAAATCGATCACATTTCCATACACCAACAAGGAACAGAAAAGGTAATCAAAGATCAGCAGTAGCCATTCAGCAATTCTAGTAGTATAATCTCTCAGAGCCCTGGGAGGGAGTGTTTCTGGGCCAGGGATTTGCACTCATTTTGCAGTTAGGTGCACTTGTACCCTCTTTACCTATGCCAGGCTTTCGCTCTCCTTCACAGAAGTCTTTGATGGTCTTTTCACTCTAGAATAAAGAACTGTCTTCTCCTATGCACCCCTCAATATTACACCATCAACTACACAAAAAAAACTATCATTTATTTCCTTCTTTTCTTCTTAACCAAGTCTTTTTGTTGTCCTCAACTATTTTTCAAGTTTCATGTGTTGTTTTAACTTCTCTGAAGTGTCACAGGGTGGTTCCATCCTCTTACACTTTTCCTGAATGTGGCTTTTTATAATTTATTTTTATCTTTTTTAAAATTTGGACTAGTAAGAGAGCACATTACTAGCTAGCTTCAGTTTCTTTAGGTACTAGTCACCTTTCCTCTGCATTTGGAATATTTGCATGTTGGCATTGTGTTATTTAAAAGCTTTACAAGATGTGCAAATATTCTTTTTTAAATTCTCATGCCAATCCCTGAGGGTGAAGAAGAAAATACACAAGGGTTGGATAAACTATTTGAGATTATAATAGATTAAAATTTCCCTGGCCTTGCTAGAAATCTAGATATTCAGGTATAAGAAGCTCAAAGGACTCCTGAGAGATTCATTGCAAACAGGAAGAACACCATGACACATAATCATCAGACGGGTGAAAATAAACACAAAAGAGGCACTCCTACCAGATGTAAGGTGAAAGAAGCAGGTAACCTACAAAGGAAAACCCATCAGACTAACTGCAGACTTCTCAGCTGCAAACTTATAAGCCAGAAGAGACTGGGGCCCAATTCTCGGTCTTCTCAAACAGAATTATGCCCAGCCTAGACTCTTGTATCCTGCAAAACTAAGTTTCTTATACAAAGGAGAAATAAAGACCTTCT
>CAUYRB010037756.1:0-11723 GCA_963574695.1 Propithecus perrieri
GGATTTGCCCCACTCTCCTGGAGTCCCCAGGCAAGTAGCTCCTGGGAGGGCTGGCGGATAGGGAACTCGCAGTCTAAGTACCCCTCAATCTGCTCTAGGGCCCCAAAAGGAAAGGTCCCATTTCTTGGAGATGCCTCTGTGTGACGGCTAAATTGTCTTTCTGGGCATGCACGGGTAGGGAGGGGGAAGAAGAGAATGGCGTCTGCCGCGAGGCTCGGGTCTGCGCCTGGGGAGGTGCCCGAGGGGGCTCGTAGCCCTGCGCTGAGTCCGCAAGAAGCCACTGCTCACTGGTGGCAGCCGTCTCTGGGCTGGTGTGGGCAGGTCTCTCCAGCCGCTCAGGAGCCACCCGCAGTCCGAGATGCAAGGGAGGGGGAAGTTAACCGCTCCACCTACCCTTGTCGCTGGTCTCCAAGCCTCTCGGGACCTTTCTCCTTCCAGTTCTCCTCCACAGTGCCTTCCTGTGGAGTCTCCTGTAGTTTCAGGCACCCTTCCTTCCAACCCTCACCCGATCTATGTTTCTCTGCTAGCTTATTTTTTTCTCTTTCTTCTAAAATTCGTCTTTTTGGCAGAGACATTCTGACTGGCGGCTTTTCTCGTCCGCCATCTTGGCTCCTCCCCCCAATCATTTTTAAATCAGATAGTTATACAAGGGTAAGAACACTTCCCCTCCACTGAAGCACATATCTACTTAGGAAAAATAGCTTTCTATTCTGGCTTCCTTTAACGCTGTTGGTTCACATTATAATGTACCAATAAAGGGAGAAAGTATACTTCTTAAACACAAGGATGATAACATTTTGATAATATCTGAACATTATGTAAGATTTTTTTGAAAATAGAATAAATTGGCAAATCAATAAGCCATGACTGGTATTTAGCTGCCTCAGTGTCTGGAAATTTATTCCACATTGTTTTTTGTTTGTTTGCTTGCTTATTTTATGTTAGTAGTAGTATAATTTTTTTAAGTATGGACAAAAGTATAATTACATATATTTACAGAGTGCAAAATGATGCTGTGGTATATATATACAATGTAGAATGATTGGCTCAAGAAGCTGGGGGGAAGATATTAGTCAAAGAGTAAAATGTTTCAGAAGGAATAAATGATAAATATTTGAGGTGATGGAATGTTAACTAGCTTGTTTGCTTTTAAGAAACAAAAGAAAGAATTAAAATTCCATTGACGTTCATATCATTTGTAAAATGTTATTTATAAAAGAGCAACAACAAAAGAACTTCTGACCAAGCACACCATGGGCCTTTTAAGAAAATAAAGGTTAAGTCATCAAAGGCCTGTCACAATTGGACAAGGGTTTGCCTTGAACTTGCTGGAACTAGGGAAAGTGATTTTCGTAAAATTTAGATAAAGGCAGAGATGATTATTTCAGAATGCAGTTTTCTAGTGTGTTAGTTTTCTTTTCACCTCAATTTCCTCTTCTCCCATAAACTCAAGGCATTCCGATTATCGAATCCTGAGATAATCCACTTACAATTTCTATAAGAAATATCGAAAATTGTTTGCATGAACAGGGAGAAAAATAAAGACAATTCCAATCACAATGTTTTGATAAACAAATGGGCACAGATAGGATAGGGCACAGATAGGACACTTCAAAGATGAGTAAATTGAAAGAAAGACACAGTAACAAAAAGAATCTTACATAGCTCCTTTGTAAGTGCTGCAGAGAAAAAGGGGATAAAAGAAATGCCAGACAGCATAGACATGAATAATGTGTTGGATACATTACAACAGACATAAAATGAAATTGCAGTCTAAAAGTACACATTCTTTGAGGTATTCTTAAAAAATGTACCCATTAAAACGAAGAGTGATGAAGTAACAGAATGTGATGAAAAGGAAATTTATAAAAGAAATTAAGATGGGAATGCTAATGTACAATTTGCAAATGTGATCAGGAGCAGCAAAGAGTGGACTTAAATTAAAACAAATCATAGATATTGAGAACCTATTTGTTTAAGAAAAATTTCACAAAATTTTGAAAAAATACATAAAAACAAAATTATAATTTGGGAATATAACCAATACAAATCCAACAGAGAGATCGTTGCTGTCTTGTCCAAGAGATATAACAAGAACAAAAACAAATCCATTTTTTTTTAATTTCAGAATATCAAGGGAGAACAAATATTTTTGTTACATGGATACACTGCATAACTCTGAAGTCAGGGCTTTCAGTGTACCTATCAATGAGACAGTGTTCATTGTACCTGATAGGTAACTTTTTATCCCTCATCCCCCTTGCATTCTCCCCAAGTAACCTTTTCTGAGTTGAATGAACCAATGAGGACAGACTTTATTCTGAGAAAAGCAAAAAAGTAAAGAGAAAAAATGTAGATGATGATAGATAGATGATAAATGGATAGATTGATTGATTGACTTGATACAAGTTATTGCACTTAAAGTCTAAAAGAAACTTTAAAAAAATCCAAGAGATCATTTCAGTAAAATCTGGTAACCTATAAAGAAAAATGTAAAGGTGAGTCTTCCCTCAGCCTTCTCCTTAGAAATATTAGATGGAGAAGCCAAGGGAACAAGATCTGCAGATTTCTCAAGAAACAAAGATTGACATCAATTAATTCTATGCAAATGCAAATTATTATTAATGATTGCAGAAAAAAGAAAGAAAAATTTAAATTGCTATGATTTAAGGAATGAATGTTTTTGATTCTTAAAAATCCAATTGGAAAAGTTAAACCAGTCAATAAATAAGTACAACTCAAAAATGAAAACATGAATGGTGAAGGAGTTTAAAGAAGTCAATAAATTTAGAAATAGGACCAAATTTAAATAGTCTATAATATTATGTTTTAAAACAGAATGATTTTTTTATAAAAATAAAAATTGAATTAATTCTCGTGGGCCAAAAATAAACCCTATGTCATAAAAAGGGAGAAAAAAAGAATGATTTTGGGTGGAAGTTGAAGAAGGAAGACATTAAGAAGAGTAGGGAATAGACTTCTCTGTTTCATTTAAGAATGCCAATTGATAACATTTTTTTCTGGACATGTAAAGTTAAAAAATAATCATAATTATTATTTATATATGTCCACCCTTTTACTAGAAGAAAGATTTTGTATTTCTGAAGTTGTAAAGGAAAAAAAAGTAAAATTTAGTCACAGGTCTAACATATAACAATATATAGGAAATGCTCAGTAAACTTGAAACATAGAAAATAAAATGGCAAACAAATACATTTCATATTGCATATTATAAACTTACTTATTAAGAGAAAAAGACTCACTTTAGGAGAAGTAAAAGTAAGTTTTACTACAGAGCTCACATCAAAAACAAAGTGACTCTAAAAGTTAAAATTAATAAAATTATCAACATAATTTAGACAAATGCAAACAGTAAAAATCAGGCATCACAATATTTAGTCAGACAAATTTTTTTTTTAATTTCAATAAATTTGAGGGTACAAGTGGTTGATTGTTACACAGACGTATAATGGTAAAGTTCATTTTTTAAGCATACTCATCACTCAAATAACGTACATTGTAAACAGTGGGTAATGTTTCATTCCTCTCCCCAGGCCCATCCTCCCCCCTTCTGAGTCTCCAATATTCTTTATACCACCCTGTATGACCATGTGTGCCCACTGCTTAACTCTCACTTATAAGTGAGAACATGTATTTGTTTTTTGTTCCTGACTTCACTTAGGATAATGGTCTCTGGTTCCATCCAAGTTGCTGCAAAAGACAGCATTTCATTCTTTTTAATGGCTAAGTAATATTCCATAGGGTGTGTGTGTGTGCGTGTGTGTGTGTGTGTGTGTACACATTTTCTTTACCCAGCCATCAGTTGATGTGCACTTGGGTTGATTCTTTATCTTTGCCATTGTGAATCGTGTTGTAATAAATATATGAGTATTAAGCTTAAAGAATTCACCCTCCCCAAACCTCCATCCAAATCTCCTATAAAACCCACCACTCTTCCCTTTCTAGGCGTGTATTAGGCACATAGCCTTTGCCAGACCCCTAGGGAGGTAAAGGAATGGAATGCAAGAGGGGAACTTACTTTCCTTATCCCTCCTGATAAGGATCATGTTTATCCCTCCTGGTTGTTTGAAAAGAATTTATTATAGCACCTGTTCTGGTTGTTGCTCACTTCCCCCAGAAAAACCCTATAGAAACCAAAGGCCCTCCCCTCCCTTTATGTGGACGCTCTTTTTGGCCCCACCCATCTGTATGCAGATGCCCAAAATAAACAGCATTTTGCTACACCTGAGGCTTCATGTGTCTCCCTCTTGGCTCTGGACCTAACAATGAGTACATGAAGTCTTTTTGGTATAATGACTTCTTTTCCTTTAGGTAGATATCCAGTAGTGGCATTGCTGGATAGAATGGTAGATCCACATTTAGTTCTTTGAGAAATATCCATGTTGTTTTTCATAGAGATTATACTAATTTACATTCCCACCAACAGTGTCTAAGCATTTGCTTTCCACAGCATCCATACCAACATCTGTTATTTTTGGACTTTTTAATAATGGTCTTTCTTACTGGGATAAGGTGGTATCTCATTGTGGTTTTGATTTTCATTTTTGTGATCATTAGTGATGTTAAGCATTTTTCATATATTTCTTGTCCATTTGTATATCTTCTTTTGAAAAAAAATGTTTGTTCATGTCATTTGCTCACTTTTTAATGATGTTATTTTTTTTTTTCTTATTGAATGCCTTGAAAGTCTGGATATTAGTCCTTTATCGGATTAATAATTTGTGGATATTTTCTCCCATTCTGCATGTTGTCAATTTACTCTGTTGATTATTTCTTTTGCTATCCAGAAGCTTTTTAGTTTAATTAAGTGTCATTTATTCATTTTAGTTTTTGTTACATTTCATTTGGGGGTCTTATTCATAAATTCATTATCTAGGCCAATATCCTGAAGAGTTTTTCCCAGGTTTTCTTCTAGAATTTTTATGGTTTCAGGTCTTACAAATGTCTTTAATACATCTTGATTTAATTATTATAAATTGTAGGTCACAGAGATCAAGTTTCATTCTTCTGCAGATAGCTATCCAATTTTCCTCAGCACCATTTATTGAATAAGGTGTCCTTTCCCCACTATACGTCTTTGTCTGCTTTGTCAAAGATCAGTTGGTTGTAATTATGTGGCTTTATTTCTGGGTTCTTTATTCTGTTCCATTGATCTATGTGTCTAATTTTATGCCAGTGCCATGCTGGTTGCTATAGTCTTGAAGTATAATTCGAGGTCGGATAATATGATGCCTCCAGATTTGTTCTATTGGTATAAGATTACTTTGGTTATTCAGGCTTGTTTTTGGTTCCATAGGAATGTTAGTATTGTTCTTCTAATTCTGTGAGGAATGATATCAGTATTTAAATAGGAATTGTACCAAATCTGTGGTTTTCTTTGTATATTTTTTCACAATATTGATTCTTCCAATCCATGAGCATAAGATGTTTTTCCATTTGTTGGTGTCACCTACAAATTCTTACATCAGTGTTTTGTAGTTCTTGTAGAGATCTTTCACCTCTTTGGTTAAGCATATTCCTATATATTGTATATTTTTTGCAGCTATTTTAAATAGTATTGTGTTCTTGATTTGATTCTCAGCTTGGTTGTTATTGGTGCTTGGGACCAAGTGGGTTCACAGCTGAATTCTATAAAATGCACAATGAAAAACTGGTACCCGTCCCACTGAAGCTGTTCCAACATATTGAGAAGGAGGGAATCCTCCCTAACTCATTCTACAAAGCCAATATCACCCTGATATCAAAGCCAGGAAAGGATACAACAAGTAATAGAAAACTACAGACCAATATCATTCATGAATATAGATGCAAAAATTCTCAACAAAATACTAGTAAACTGAATCCAATAGCACACCAAAAAGTTAATTCTTCACCATCAAGTGGATTTCATCCCAGGGATACAAGGATGGTTAAACATACCCAAGTCAATAAATATGACTTACCACATAAACAGATTTTTTAAAAAGACCATATGGTCATCTCAATAGATGCAAAAAAGCATTCAATAAAATTCAACATTTCTTCATGATAAAAAAGGAAACACTCAACAAATGAAGCATGGAGGGAACATACCTCAAAAGAATAAAAGTCAATATGGCATATTCACAGCCAACCTCATACTGAATGGAGAAAAGTTGAAAGCATCCCCCTAAGAACTGGGACAAGAATGTCCACTGTAACCACTCAATTCAACATAGTATGGGAAGTCTTGGCCAGAACAATCAGGCAAGAGAAAGAAATAAAGAACATTCAAATTGGAAAAGAGGAAGTCAAACTACCTCTGTTTGCTGCTAATATGATCTTATACCTAGAAAACACTAAATACATAAATATATACATGCATGTAAAATATTTGAACTTCATAGAGCTACTGATAGGAATATAATATGGAATTAGACAACCATAAACCAATTCAATTCTTTATATGTTAAAGTGATTAAAAATAAATAAGTATATGAAAAATCTGAAAATATAATCATTGTAATTTTTATGAGCATGTTAATTTTATATATCCCGCAAATATAATACAGATGCTTCTTGACTTACATGCTACATGTTGACTTAAATGTTACATCATGATAAAAGTTGAAAATGCATTGAATAACCTCACCTACCAAATATCATAACTTAACTTATCCTACCTTAAATGGGCTCAGGACACTTACGTTAGTCTATAGTTTGGCAAGATCATCTGACACAAAGCTTATTTTATAATAAAGTGTTGCATATGTCACGTAATTTATGAAATATTGTACTGAAAGTGAAAAACAGAATGGTTGTATGAGCATTCAAAATACTGCATCTGTTGAATGCATTTCACTTTTGCACCATAGTATGCTTGATAATTCTGTATACATCTTCTTTTTACATGCTATGAGATGTTCTCAAAATCTCTTGTCAATACATTTCTTTTCACAGGTTATAAATGTCATTACTGATATCTATATTTCTTATCTTTAAAATTTTTAAGTTTAAATCTTTCAATTTTATTATATTTCTTTCTTTAAATTCTATTGTCTCTTACTTTATAATTTGTCTTTAAAGTTGCTCTCAGGAAATATGGTCACAGAAATGACAAACCTGGTGATAACTGAGTGTACAAATGAGACATCAAAAGACCTCCTTCCTCATCTGTTCCAAAACCACATCTTAATTTGAATAGTACCCAATAGGGGTGCCTCCACTTTAAAATTATTGTTACCTTGAATATAGTTCTAAAAGAACATTGTTGGCTAAACAAACAAATGTGTATGTGTATATATGTCTGTTTGTCTTCCTGTCAAATGCCATGTAGTTTCTTTTTTTTTATGAAGTTTTGTTCTGTGAGTGGCATAGACCCCAGATTTATAACTACTGAACTTGGTGATGGGCGAAGGGCCTAATATCTGTGTGCTATATTGCTGGAAGCAATGCTGGCTATGTGGTTATTTTGTGGGAGACATCCTCTACTAGGCACTACCTGTGGTTTATTGAGAAACTAGTTAGTTTTGAAACATCCAACAGACGTTCATAGGAAGAGGCAAATTGGAAAGTGCTTATTCAGGCTTCTGGCAACAATTCTTAATCAGCCATCCTCTAATATGTTCATTTCTAATTTGGTGTACATACATGTTCTGCAGAATGGAGGTGTCCTGATGGGTTGTCTCCTCAGTTTCCTCTCATGGCTATGAAGAAGAACAGAAAACTGGCTAGAGTTAGGAACAACTAATTTTTTTAAATGTATGTGAGATGAAGGATTATGATAATCTGAAATGATTCTCATCAAGGCCATTCAAAATTATTGAATATAAGAAAACTAGGGTACTCATTTTCAACTTCAATCATGAGCCTTGCTCCTTTGAAAGAGCAATTTTGTCCCAATGTTGCTTCAGTTTGGATTATCTGACCCTTTGGCCATCTCTCAAATGACTGGGGAAAGGTAATCACAAAGTTCAAAGTCTCTAAGGCTCGTATTATGTTTATTGTTATTTCATGACATTCTTCCCCATTTAAATATTTGTTTGCATATTGTAAGTCCCCAACTGAATAGTTACTCTCTCCATTTGGAAGAAAATAATATAAACTAGTTGGACAATGACCGTTAACACAGGACATCCCCTCTAACAAAGTGTTAATTTTTATAACCTTACTTTTCCAGTTGCTCCTTCTTTTCTCCTAAAGAACCTTTCCACAGTCCACAAGATTACTCTAGTTCTGCCAGTTCATAAATAACTCCAGTTCCTGTGCAGCTGAGTTTGTCCAGAAAGAATGAAACCTTAATTATCTTCAAAATCTAACTAGACATCTGGCTTTGGGTGAGCTTTGTCTGCACATATCAATTAGACTTACCATATGAGAGTGATAGTTTAAACTGAGTAAGATTTAAGGCTTGTTGCAACTAATCTCCATAACCTGTTTAGTGCTTTCACTGTTCATCACAATGGCTGGATTACACTCTTGGAATAACATATGGAAGAGACCCAAACACCAAATATCTCAATGGCATACATTTTCTTATAGTGCAGGGGTCAGCAGACTTTTTTGTAAAGGGCCAGATAGTCAATCTTTCAGACTTTGCAGGCCTTACAGTCTCTGTGGCAACTGCTCAAGTGTGCTGTCTGAGCACAAAAGCATCCAGAGACAATATGTAAATCTCTGGACATGGCTGTATTCCAATAAAACTTTGCGGAAACTGAAGTTTGAATTTCATATAATTTGCATATATTGTAAAATATTCTGATTTTTCAACCATTTGTAAATATAAATGGCCATACAAATAGGCAAAAGTCCAGATTTGGCCAGCAGGCTGTAGTTTGCCAACCTCTACTATAGTTTATTAACTTCAAAATATATAAAAAAGGGTAACTATGTTAGATGATAATTACATCAATTTGTTTGAATATAGTAACCGTTTCACTGTGTATATGTATATCAAAGCATCATGTTATATACTTTAAATATATATAATAGTATATATATTTATAAAAGAAAGTAGTCATAGCTAGAATTCAATTTTTTTCTCCTCTGACAATAAGCAAAAAACACTGATGGGAGTGTGTGGGAACTGGCCACTCTGATCTGTAACTCCAGGCTAGAATATCACGAAGCTCCTTGGCTCATACTTCAAAAATCTGTTCCAGTTCTAATTCAAGCCCCTGACAACTTGGAAGTGATTTGCCTTCGTTCTTTATCCCTCCTGTCAAGGCAATGGCACTCTGCATGGTTCCCCAGCCACATTTGGAGAATCTGCTAATGTTCACTTATTCCACATCCCATATAGGAGATAATTAACTAAGACCCAGAATAAAAAGCAAGTTTGACAATGTCCTGCTTGGAACCATCAAGTAATGGAAGGTCCGCTTTCCTATAAGCTAATTATGATGGAGAAAGTACATGATTTTAAATAATTTTAGTATGTTTTTTAAGCTAAGACATGAATAAGTTTAAAAAGTGAAAAAAAAAAAGCCCAATAGGATATTAGTGAAATATCCTCTTACACTCCAGTCCTGATCATTGTATTATTTTTACATTTTATTATTATTATTTCTTTCATGTGGTATTTACTACCACTTTTCAGTGGTAATGCTTATCTTGCTATTTTTCATAACTTTGTTAAGCATGATCTTTTGACTTGCTGTTGTGTTTGAATCAGTTCAAATACGCTGCCAGACTCCCTCTTTCCCTTTCCTTGTTTCTATCCAATATGGTTATATTACAATTTGGGATTAAATCAATGTTGACCTCCTGTAATATTATGACCACACAGATATCATTTTCTTTGATTTGAGTAATACACTATGTTTACATTTACACTTACTTAATTCTACATGTTTTTCGTTTCCCTTAGAATCAATTGATTTTATTTATATGTTTATTTCTTTGTGTACCTATTACCAATTCTTCACATTGTTCAATAGCCTCAAACAGCCTCTCAATACAGTATTCTAAACTAGAAAATACCACCTATTCATCTCCCTGCTAAACGCACTTGTTTTCCTCCTAGTGAGCCTTTCCTCTTCTTGCTCAAATCTAGACCAACTATGCATCTAAGGATGTCCCAGTTTTCCTACAATTTCCTTTACTCTCATTCTGAAAACTCTCCTTATCCTTTTCCTTTGTAAAATGCTCTGTTTTTAGGTCACATTTTTCTCTTTTTAGGTTTAAGCACTAATTTTATATGTATCTCACCAGCCTAAGATAGAGGTCAGAGGAGGAAAATTTTTAGAGATTTATTAAAAAAATTTTCTACTCTACTATCAAAATTGATGGATTATTTCATGTAGGTAAATAATCTGAGATTGAAATTAATGGATACTCAAAAATTTTGAGATCTTATTCATTTTCTTCAAGCTTCCAATGTCCCTGCTACAATTTTTATGTGCAAAACTTTTATATAATTGACTCTTTGCCCCTTTTATTCATATTAAAGCTTTTCAGAATTCTCTCCATTCTATTTTATTTTTTTACACAATAAATGATTCATTCGTTTTTATTAGACACAGTCAGGCAAATTATGAAGCTGAGAACTAAAGGCCATCAATAGAATTTGGCTCTAATAGTTACATACATCTGCATAATCCAAGAAATAGTCTTCATTATTTATTTATTTATTTTTATTTCAGGATATTATGGGGGTAAGAACATTTTGGCTACATGTATAACTTTGTCATACCCAAACCACAATGTGAGGTGTGCCCTTTCCCCCATACAATGCTCACCTCATCCATTAGTTGTCAGTTTACCTACCCCCAAACCGCCCAATCCCCAAAGAATATTACTACTGTGTGAACATCTTAGTGTTAATCAGTTAGTGCCAATTTGATGGCAAGTACATGTGGTGCCTATTCTTCCATTCCTGTGATATCTCACTTCGGAGGATGGGCTCAAGCTCTATCCAGGAAAATATAAGAGGTGCTAGATCACCATCGTTTTTTATAATTGAGTAGTATTACATTCCATACATATACCATATTGTATCAATCCACTTATGGATTGATGGGCACTTGGGTTGTTTCCACATCCTTGCAATAGTGAACTGTGCTGCCATAAACATTCAAGTGCAGATGTCTTTATTGTAGAATGACTTTTGTTCCTTTGGGTAAATGCCTAACAGTGGTATTGCTGGATCAAATGGTAGTTCCACTTGTAGCTCTTTGAAGTATCTCCAAATTCTTTTCCACAAAGGCTGCAAAATTTGCAGTCCCACCAGCAGTGTAAGAGTGTTCCTATCTCTTCACATCCTGGCCAGCATTTGTTGCTTCAGGATTTTTTGATAAAGGCCAATCTGACTGGACTTGGGTGATACCTCATTGTGGTTTTGATTTGCATTTCCCTAATGATTAGAGATGTTGAGCATTTTTTATATGTTTGATGGCCATTATTCTATCTTCTTTTGAAAAGTTTCTGTTCATGTCCTTGGCCCATTTATTGATGGGGTTTTTCGATTTTTTCTTGTTGATTTTTTTTTTTGAGTTCTAGATAGATTCTTGCTGTCAGCGCTTTATTGGATGTGTAGAGAGCAAATATTTCCTCTCATTCTGTAGGCTGTCTATTGGCTGTAATGGTAGTTTCCTTGGCTGTATAAAAGCTTTTTAATTTGATCAGGTCCCATTTATTTATTTTTCTTAATGCTGTGATTACTTTGGGGTCTTCTTCATAAATTCTTTGCTAGGCTGATGTCTGACAGAGTCTTCCCTACATTTTCTTCTAGGATTCTTAAGGTT
>CAUYRB010037760.1:0-12952 GCA_963574695.1 Propithecus perrieri
TAGTCCCAGCTACTCGGGAGGCTGAGGCAGAAGGATTGCTTGAGCCCAGGAGTTTGAGGTTGCTGTGAGCTAGGCTGACGCCACGGCACTCACTCTAGCCCAGGCAACAAAGCGAGACTCTATCTCAAAAAAAAAAAAAAAGGAAAGTCATAAGCAAACAATGAATACAACCCATTATGTACAAAGTACAGATTAGATTCCAGTTATACTAAAATTGTTATGTTAACAACATAGCAAAGCAAAGAGTTGGAACAATAATACTTCTTTTTTATTCTTCCCTAGGAAATTTTCCAGGTATAAAATAGCACATTTTTCTCTGCGTTAACCCTAAAAGTTGACTATCTGATATGCTAAAAAAATTACTGTCAGCTCTAGGCTCAGAAATGGCACCTCATCTTCTACCATCTCTCCTTTCATTTGTTATATTCCAAATGTGCCTGCTTTTCTACCTTGCAGCTTCTACATTGGGAATATTGCCTATAATTTAATGAGTTCCAATTCATATTCCTATTGCATTCTTTTTCCTGAGCTCCAAACTCAAATAACTGATTGCTTGCTATAAAACTCCATCTAGGTTTTCCACCAATATCTCAAATTCAACTGGTCTAAACCCAAGCCCATCATCTCACTCAAAAACTCACCTCCTTCTGTCATTAATTCGTATCACCATCTACCCAGAATCCAGAAACATAAGGGTCTCATTGGATCCTTCCTGCTCATCATCACCTTCATGCAGTGGCTAAATATTCTACCCTAAATTTTTTTTCTATGCCATTCCTTTTCCTCAACTCCACTGACTATTTGGTCAAGTTGAGTACCCCATCATTTCTTTCCCAGGTTTCTTTTATCAGATTTCTAATAATTTTCACTGCAATGTTTTCTGTGCCTCCTCACTCCAATCCATCCTCTACCTACTACCAGAACAATATATCAAAAATGTAAATTTGGTCATATCACTGCCATGCTTGAAACTCTTTCATGAATTTCCATTGCCTACAAAAGTGGAGCAAATGCCTTATGCTGATGTTAAAGATCCTTCCCTGATGCCAATGAATCTTTCAGTTATCTCTCTCAACCCCTAAAACAAACACCTGATGCCCCAATGACAAATGATTTTTGTCTTCAGAGCGAGTCACCTGTGTATAAACCTGCAATATCTATGCACAAGCTTTTTTTTTTCCTGCCAGCAGTGCCTAGCCCCCAACCTCCAACCCCATTCTGTTCACCTGTCAATCTAATCATGTTCTAAAGTCCATTTCAAAAACAAAGTCTGTGTAGAAGTCACAGATGCCTACAATTAGAAAATTCAGTTTTTCATTTTCAGGGATTTCATAATGCTTTGTAGAAATCTTCATAACAAGTTTTCCCCCCACATTGTTTTAAATTTCTTATATCTGAGTGTGTCTCTTTTCTCCACGAGACTATAATCTCTTCGCAAACCATATTTTAGTCATCTTTTACCTCTCAGCAGCTACCCCAGTACCCAAGCCTGGAGCAATCAGATATAGAGTTTCTGGCATTTAGTAATGACTCTAGAGAGCTAAGTTTTAAATTTGGCTTTGCCATTTACTAGCCATGTGGTTTGCACAGGTTGGGTAATCTCTTTGAGCTCCAGAGGTTTCTTCACACATCAAAAGAGATAAGAAAAATTTATTCAACAACTATTTATTAATTTATACTACATGCCAGGCACTGTTCTAGGTACTGAGGACATATTACTGCAAAAATATACCAAAATATATGCCTTTATGGAGTTTATGTATGAATAGACATCAAACTATTAATAATGGAATTGTTACCAGGTTCAATGACATAATTATACATAAATGGCTTGTCCATTATGAACTATTATGGAAATCTTGGGTCTTGTTTCTTTATGCCATAGGAATATCTGAAGAAGAAAAATATGGCTCAAACATTATAAGACACCTTAGTGGTCATTCTAATACTCCTGTTCAATTAAATCATAATTCATTATTTTCTCCATTTTTTTTTATTTTCAAGAGGATTTGTGGAATTTGGTGATAAACAAGGAGAACATTCATCAAAGTGACCTTCCCAGGTGATTTTTAACTTACAATTTACAACTAAAATAATAGCATATTAGACAAAGGAAAAAGGGCTGTCTGGTTTTATTTAATGGTTTTGGGTAGTCATGCCTATCTACAAGCAGAAAAGATTTATTTTTTTGTTCTTGCTGTAGTTTGTTTTTAAAATTAATTTTAAATCATTCTGCTAAGGGAGGAGGCACAATTGTGGGGATAAATGAGAAAGCACTGGGAGTTAGGACACGTGTGCTAGGAACTTGCTTTGCTAGAAACTTACTTTGAATAAGTCCAGCCTACGAAATGATGGAATAGTACGCACTAAAATCTAAGAACCCAGGTAATCATGCAGTTAGTTACTCATGAGAAGAGCGAAATTTGCTGAACCTAATTAGAGGAGAAAGAAGTAGCAATCTCTGTATCCCACACAGTTAGATTTATGTGCAAACAATATCGTTTGAGTACTCAGAAATACCTGCTTTTTCCTTACTCAGTTCTCTGATATTGGATAGTGACTACCGAAAGATAAAAACAGAAATGTTTTAGCTGGAAAAGTAATAATATCGGTAGTTTGAATGAACTGAGGATTTACTCTGTTTTAGGCATCAAGCTAAGTGCTGGATAGGTAGTATTTAACTCATAATTCTTAGGAAAATAGATATTGTTATTTTTAAAATTTTATCAATAAAGAAATGAAGGCTCAGGAGATTTGTTATGTCACTATATTAATAAAGAAGGAGGGAAGGATTTGAACTCAAGTAGCCTAGTTGTAGCGTCTATGCTCTATCTCTAATCCATAGTGTTACTGGAGAGCAGAGCATAGTAGTTAGTATAGGAGGAGGCAGTAGATAATAACGGTTAGTTATACCTCCGCATGTCCATAGAAATGAAACGCTCCTTTGGTTAGTTAGATTACCCTCTAATGCATCTTCAAGAAGCATGGCCTGTCCCAACTTCTATTTGTGATCCAGTCTGGAAACACTCCTTTCCCCTACTGGCTCAATTTTATAACTTGAGGGTGATTAGTGTAAGTTCAGAAAGCTACTATCCTATCACCCAGAACATAGCCCACCCTTTCCCACATGCTTCTAAGCATGAAAATCAGCCTTGGGTGTTGGAATCAAGTCAAGACATGTTCAACCCAGACACTCCTGAATCTCACCCCAAAGCCAGTTAGACTTCTAAATACATTTGTTTATGTTTGCATGTCTTCCTTCCCATTTTCTCAGGGAACAGCCTACCTCTTATCGCGGGTGGTGTAACACCTTGCCTTCACTCAGCCTGCTGATACACACCTATAATCATTAGTAGTCACACCCCAAACCCCTGGAGTATCATCCTAGAAGTTCAGTGTATGAGGTAGCCCAATAGGCAGGGCACCATGGAGGAGCAGAAAGAGCAGAAGACAGAAGATGTAAGTGCTTCTAAATTGGCCACTTATTGGTTCTGTAACCAAGCTCGGGTCACTTCATCTCCCTGAGCCACACTTTCCTCCTTATGAGTTTTTTAAACGTAGGGAATTAATTGTTCCAGATCTTAATGCCAGAACTTTTTTAACTGGACCTAAAAAACTTTGATTAGATTCCTGAACCAACTTTAGATGCCCTAATGAGCAGGGAGGAATGGCTCCATCTAGGGACATAAAAAAAATTGGTTACACAAAATCATAGTTAGGAAAAAAATAAATTGGACAAAAGAGAAGGAAGCCTCTAAGGCAGAAGTTAAATTTTGAGTAGTTTGATCAGGAGTATCTCTTTAAACCCAGTGACTGTGCATTTAATAAGTAGCTTTAAAAATTACATTTGTATAATTGCCTCATCTAATCAAAAGCAAGTCATCGCTTTAGAATTAAGCGATTCACAGCAATACCTGTTTCTCCACTTTGAAAAACTCCTCCAAAGTTTTAGGTGTTTCTTAAATGAAGATGGATAAATAAACAGATAGATATCATGTGTTTCTCCTAGCAACAAAGATCCCTTTTTGTAACACATTCCTTTAATGCTTTTTTAATCCATGCCTACTATGTGTTAGATTTGGCCAATGCTGCTAAGATGAATAACACTAGCTAGCCATTGAGAAGTCTGGATTATCACATAGCAAAGCATATCCCATAACTGTGGAAAGAAATGATAAAGTTATGTATGAAAGGCTCTTGGGAATGCCTTGGAAAAAGGAGATACGAGAGAACACCTGGAGGAAGTTGCGAGTGTTATGAAGGCTTTACAAAGAGAAAGTGAACTCTATGTGATTCTGCACAAAATCTCAGATGATGAGTAGAGAGGTACAGTACCAGGAAAAAAAAAAAAGCACCGAATAATTGGATACCTGATTGATCTGAGACTCTCTCAACCTCTGCTCTACCACAATAGCATGATTTCCAATATGCTAAAAATTTTCAATAGACTTAAAATTTCAACTACTGTTGTTCTGCATGACTCCATGGATTCAAGTTATTCCCCTTTGCGCTTAAGTCATTTGACTTCTTTAAGTATGAATTTCCTTTCCTGCATAAAAAAATCTGAACCTCACTAGATTACTAAAATTAATAAGAAGTAGTAGATGGAAGAGCACTTTATGAATTCCGAATTTCTACATACCTTTATTGTATTTAGGAAAAATCTACTACAGACACGCTAGATCTCATGCTTAGACTTGTCAAGTCAGAACTTCCTAGGGAAAGACCTAGGAACAAGTAAATTGAGCAGGGAAGTCTGATTCAGCTGATGAGCAAAACTGCAATTGGGAACAACATCTCTTAATATTCCCGCTGTGAAGTCTTATGGAAATTTTTTCTTCTAGAATTTAGAAGAATAAAAAAATTACTTCCCCTAAAGTCTGCTTCCTCTTTTCTGATCACAAGATTTATGTGACTTGGTGTATTTCCTCTTTTCTCCCATCTATCCAGAAACTCACCATGAAATTAGTGTCTTAATTTACCTTCATGTTTATTCTATGTAAATTCGTCCTTCCTCTGTTTCTGATTCTTTCCTTATGTATGTTGAATTTTTCTTCTTTTGTTGTTGATCATTTCCTCAGGTATGTATGATAGTTGATTTCATTATAAATCTTCTTATATTTTAAAATGCAGAAGCATAAAAATTTTAAAGAAAAGGTTTTTTGGGGTTTGGGGGAAGTTTTTTTTTTTTTTTTTTTTTTTTTATGTCTTAAACCCTCTCTGCTTGGTAATTGTTTCCCTTTCTCTGGCTTGTGTTTCAAAGGGCACACCTGTCTGGCTCCTGGACAATCCAAGGGCAGCCAAACCCTGCTTTTCCAGTTCTTCTGCTTCATGAGTGCTCCAGGACCTAGGCCTCAAAGCAGCTCTCAGGAGTCTCAGGATCAGTGGGTCCTGGCTTCAACTGAACACAACCCATTTTGAACACCCTAGCTTTGCAATTTTGCTCCTAGAAAATCAGAATAAATGTGTCTGCTTTGAGGTCACATAACTTAGTTCGTGGAGAAGAAATTCATTGGTGGTAATCATTTTTCCTGGGCATGTTCAAAGTTTTAATCACACACAAAAAAATATGAAATATATATATGTATTAATATATATATGTTACGAACCAGGATAATCAAAGAATGGTTCAGAATAAAAAAACTAAAGCCCAGCAAAGTAACAAGGTCAAAGGCACAGAGCCAGTAAGTGGCAGAAAGAGGATTTGAACTTGACTCCAAAAATCAAGCTCCTCACTCCTAAAATTGTATGAAGTTTCAGAGTTTAGTTTCCTACATATTTTTTGGAAAATATTTACAAAAAATATCTGAGCCCACTCACCTGTGCTAGTAAACTAAAAACTGACTTTTTAAAAACTGAAAAATTATTGCTGTTCCACAGTGTCATTATTTTTCTCATAGAATAGCAGTGTCAGGGATGGAAAAACAGTCCTTGAAAAGTTTAGCGCAGCCCTTTCAAGCTACTACCTCATTACTCGGAGGTGGGTCCTCTGCAGCCATTGCTGGGGTTCTTGCCCACTTACCAGAGATAAAATCTGACCCAGCTGAGCTGGAAAGACAGTATTCTTCCGGAACTATTTAATGTAGACAGTAAGACAAGACTGAAATTATAGAGCAAGATGACAATTAAAGCTGTGCTCTAGTCTAGAATAAAAGTTCTATATGCTTCTACTATGTTCTCAAGAGCTGTCCTGGGTCCTGTACTTCCCAAACATACAGACTCTGAAAGAAACTCTTGTGTATTTTCAATAAATCTTTTGTTTGTTTGTCTGTCTTCCTGTTTTTACTTAGCCAGAATAAGTTTACATGCAACACAAAGAACCTTTAATAATATAGGTATATAAACTAAGAGTGACTACCTACTAAATATTGAAAAATGCATGTTACCTTCTATGATAAATTCAGACAACCCTTGCTCTGCATTTTCTAGGGATTATGGCAATTTCAAATGCCATATCCCTCTTAACCAAATTACCTAGGTTGTCTCTTATATTCAGTTTCTGGCACACAGCCTGCTTCTCCCCACCAAATGTGGCTGCAAAATATCTTTTCAGATTTTGAGTCACTAATTTTGCCAGGAAAATGCATTTACTAATGTACTACCTATGTGTGAGAAACAAAACCTACAAGAGCTTTTCTGCCTTATCTTCACCTGTCTGTTGCACACTTTGAATTCACTCTTTCATATTAAAGGGGAAAAAAGCCTGATACCAAATCAGTACTGAATTTAGTGCACTGCCAAGAGGCAGTCATCCATGATTTCTGATAATCTATAGAGATTTTGAAGCTGTCCCAATTGCTTTACAGTGAATGTTTGCTCTTCCTACCCTTTGTTGCTTCCTTTCCCTACCCTCCAATAAGATGCATGTCTGCAGCCAGCAGGTACACTTGTTTTTAAAGATCAAGAATCTCTTTCATCTGCGTAGTGTTTTTCTTTCGCGGCCATTTCACACTATCGTCTCACTGTAACCTCATAATCGCGATGTGATTGAAGCAATCTAGTGAGGCATGATTTTCCTCATATGACAGGTGAAGAAACTGAGGCTCAGGGAGGCTAACTGATGTGATGCCTAAATACCAAAACTGGGAGAGGCTGCACGGGAGCTCCAACTATGTTTGTCTAACCCCCAACACAGCATTCCTCCATGACACCCTGAGGACACCATCCACACCATCACTATTCCGTCCCCAACCCAGCGTTCCTACCATGACTTCAGCACTTGAAGGAATTTACATCTTACTCCTTACAGAAATGCTGAGCAGAAAGAGTACTTCTATTTAAATAAAAATCAACAGAAATCAACCAGGGAGGAGGAGGGAGGTCGGGATGGGTGAAAACCTACCTAAGGGGTACAATGAACACTATCTGGGTGACGGGCGCACTTATAACCATACCTCAAGCATTATAAAAGTGATCCATGTAACCAAAAATATTTGTACCCCTCTAATACTTTGAAATAAAAAAAAATTGAATTATACACCTTAAATTGATGGATTGTCTGATATGTGTATTTAATCTCAATAAAGCTAAAATAAATCAATAAAAAAATCGAATAGGATCAATGTCTTCTGCCATTTCCCATCTTATTCAAAGCAAAAGCTACATTTTTAAATTTATAGCTAGCTGAGTGAATGGCATTTGCAAAGGCCCTGTGCCAGGTATCCCATGCTCCAGCCACGCAAGAAGGCCAAGGTGGCTGGGAAACCAATGAGAGCCAAGGAAAGAAGCAAGTCTTACAGGACTGTGAAGGTGATGGTCAGGATTTTACTCTTAAATCTGGGAACAGTGGAAATCCACCAACGTGTTTTAAGCATTAGAATGAATATGATCACTGTTGCATTTTAAAAAGATCACTTGGCTATTGTACAGACTAGACTGAGGGGTCCAGAGCAAAGCAGGAAGCCAGGTAGGAAGCTCCTGAGTGAGGGAGTGTCAGCACAGATGGAGTGGTGCAGGAGAATCAAGAGAATGTTAGGAGGTGAGGTTGACAGGATGTGGTGATGAGCTGAATATGACGTGTCAGGGAGAGGGAGTATCAACAGTGACTCCCGGGAGTCTGACTATTATGTGACGGTGCCATTCAGGGATACAAAGAACACTGGACACAAAACTGCCCGAGCCTTTCCTGGGCTCTTAGGATAAAAGTGCCCATAACAATAGCACGCAGTGCATGGTTTTACCTCTGTCTACCTGTCTACCTGTCCAGGCTCAGTTCATATTTCTCTGCTCTTACTCACACACCTTCAGTCACATAGATGATGTTTCAATTCTTTGAAGAAGCCAAGTTCTCCACATCCTCGGGATAGCCACACATTCAGTACTTTTCACCCAGAATATTGTTTGGCTGAGATGGGGTCTTCACATCCTCAAGTCTCAAGTTAAATGATACTTCCATAGAAATGACCCAAAATAAAGTAGAGAACTTTCTGTCCTTATCGCCATTCTCAGATTCCAATTCTTTTTCTGTATTGTTCTTGTTATAATTCATAATTATCTCCTTACCCATGTTTATTTGCATAGCTTCTGTGTCTCCCCTTACACTGTAAAATCTGTGGGGATGTGAATCATGACCATTTTTTTTTTATTGCTGTATGCTCCATGTCTAGAAAAGATGCTGCGATCCATATTCAGTCATCATTTGTTGAATCAAAAAATATATATATAAAACAATAAATAACCAATAACTACCATTATTATATTGCCATTACTATTATCTAATCAGGAAAGTTTTTATTTGATAAAGATACACAGCAAGCTAGTGACAAAGCAAAGGATGTACCTTTTAAGAATGCCTGAAATGAAGGCAGAGGTAGTTACTAGAAAGGAGGAGCATTGGGTAATTGCTGTTTAGCTGTGATTCTGAAGTGAAAAATTTAATACAATAGAAGGTGCTGCTTCTTATGTATCTTGAATATATACCTAAATAAAATGTCTTCCTTGATTTTGCTAATAACCTATGAGCGCCCCCTGCTGTCTTTAATCTGTCCTGACATCCTCAGAGCTCTTCACCTGGTTGCTTTCTAAAGTAAAAAATAATGCAGAAAATAAATTGTACTTATTTGTCTGTTTGTATTGCCTATCGTAGATCCAGAAATAATGTGATTAGTAACTTGCATCTCCTGACCCTCCAGCATATCATAAAAATGGATTTATAGGTAGCTTAGGCAGAACAGTCATACACTAGGCATTATCTTTAGTCCCTAACTGTATCTTTGGAAACGGAACTTTTCTGACCTTAGTCACCTCAGATACCAACTGCTCTTTCAAATTAAAATTTGTGACTAGCTTTCAAAATTTTGGACATCACGTAATTCTTGATCTTGCACTTCCATTGCCAAGATTTTTCTGAAGAAATAAAGACAAAAATATATGCAAATATATGAATGTTCACTGTAGCACTTTTTGTAATAACAAAAAAATTATTAGAAACAATTGGAATACTCACATAGATAACAGCTTAAATAAGGTATGGCTCATTCATATATGCATGTTTGTAAATGTGTAGAAAATATCTTGAAAAACGTAACATAAAACTGAATGGTGGTTTCCTCTAATTTGTGGGATTTATTAAGGAAGGGAATGAAAGTTACATATATGTACATATGTAACTACAGTTATAGGTCATTATGATAATACATAACTTATAATAATTATATTTTATATAATGTGTATATCCTATATATTTACATATTCTGATTATATTTACAACAATTTTTGAACTTATTATTTTGAGATTATCGTGATTCCCATGCAGTTGTAAGAAATATATACAGAGATCCGACATATTTTCTACTGATTTCCCCCAATGGTAGCACCTTGCAAAACTATGCTACGACATCAAAACCATATAGTGACATAGATACAGACAAGATACAAAACATCTCCATCCCTGCAAGGATCTCTCAAGTTGCCCTTATCTACTCACTTCCCTCCTGCTCCCACCTCCGTAACCTTTGGAAATCACAAATCCATTCATTATTTCTGTATGTTTGTCATTTTGAGAATATTATGTAAATAAACTTATATAGTACTTACCTTTTGTGATTGACTTTTTTCCATTTAGCATAATTCTCTAAGGATTCATTCAGATTATTGCGTATATCAATAGCTTTTTTCTTTATTGTTGAATAGTATTCCATCACATAGATGTATGACAGTTTGTTTAATCATTCATCCATTGAGGGACAACTGAGTCGTTTTCAGTTTTTGGTGACTACACATAAAATTTCCATGAACATTTGTGTATAAGTTTTTGCATAAACAGAAGTTTTCACTTTTCTGGGATAAATGCCCAGGAGTACAATTGCTGGGTTGTGTGGTAATTGCACAGTGTTTTTTGTTTGTTTGTTTGTTTTTTTGAGACAGAGTCCCACTGTATTGCCCGGGCTAGAGTGCCGTGGCGTCATCCTAGCTCACGGCAACCTCAAACTCCTGGACTCAAGCAATCCTTCTGCCTCAGCCTCCCAAGTAGCTGGGACTACAGGTGTGTGCCACCATGCCTGGCTAATTTTTTCTATATCTTTTTAGTCGTCCGATTAATTTCTTTCTATTTTTAGTAGAGACGGGGTCTCGCTCTTGCTCAGGCTGGTCTCAAACTCCTGAGCTCAAACAATCTGCCCGCCTCGGCCTTCCAGAGTGCTAGGATTACAGGCGTGAGCCACCGCGCCCGACCTTGCACGGTGTTTTTTAAAGAAACTATCAAACCATTTTTCCAGAGTGGCTGTACCATTTTATTGTTACACCAGCAATGTAAGATTGATCCAGTTTCTCTATATCCTCACCAGGACTTTGTGTTATCACTTTTATAATAATGTTTATCATCAGTTTCTTGTTGTGCTGTGTAGCTTCCCAGATATAATCTGTCCTTGGATTGCTTCTTAACTCAATCAAGAAATCTCTTTGATATGCCCATGGGAAAAACCTCCAGTCCCAACAGATTGCATATTACTGCTGTTACTCAGAGCTCAGTGACACAGAACTCTATCCCTAGCCTTCTGCATGTAGTACCTTCATGAAGATATAGAGAGATATACTACTCAAATATGCAAAATGCACCAAGCTGGGAGAGAGAGCAATGAATGGCTTAATAACATGACTGATGGGAGAGAACTAAGGGGGCAAACCAACAAGGTAAAACTTAGCCGAAACAAACCAACCTATCCATTCAGTAAACACAGAGCCAACATTCTCTTCAGATTCTGTGCAATGTGCTGAGGATACAGACATATAAGTTTGGGTTATTATCTATTTGACTGTACTGTCTAAAAAAGAAACTTTGAAATAAGTATGAAAACAAGTATGTCTAAATCTGTGTTATGAATATGTCTGTTGATTTAAAATAGTGTCTGACTTTTTTTCAAATAACATTGAAAATCTGTTGAAGATTTTGAAGTTGGAGAATGATTCTTCTATTTTAGGAAACCATCTTTTGTGCTGTGTGGCTGATGGACTGGAAGGAGACCTTTGGTAGTACAGAGGACATTTGAGAGATTAACACAGCAGTTTAGTGAGCAATGACAAGGTTTTAAGAAAAGTAGTAGCAGTGAGGATAATGAAAAATGGATGCGATAGATGTGAAAAGGGTTTATAAAGAACAGGGTTTGTCGATAGAACAGACTGGATGAGGAAAAGGAGACCAGACGAGAAGAGGAGGAATAGACCAGACGAGAAGAGGAGGAGAACAGACCAGAAGAGAAGAGAAAGCCAGAGCGGAAGAGGAGGAGACAAGACCAGAAGAGGAGGAGACCAGACTGGAAGAGAAGGAGGAAAACAGACCAGAAGAGGAGGAAAACAGACCAGAAGAGGAGGAGGAGACCAGACCAGAAGAGGAGGAGGAGACCAGACTGGAAGAGGAGGAATAGACCAGACCGAAAGACAAGGAGGAGACCAGACTGGAAGAGGAAGAGGAGACCAGACGGGAAGAGGAGGAAACCAGACCAGAAGAGGAGGAGGAGACCGGACCGGAAGAGGAGGAATAGACCAGACAGGAAGAGGAACAGAAGACCAGACTGGAATAGGAGGAGGAGACCAGACTGGAAGAGGAGGAGACCAACAGGAAGAGGAGGAGGAGACCAGACCGGAAGAGGAGGAGGAGACCAGACCGGAAGAGGAGGAGGAGACCATACTGGAAGAGGAGGAGACCAGACCGGAAGAGGAGGAGGAGACCAGACTGGAAGAGGAGGAGACCAGAGAGGAAGAGGAGGAGGAGTCCAGACTGGAAGAGGAGGAGGAGACCAGACTGGAAGAGGAGGAGGAGACCAGACCGGAAGAGGAGGAGGAGACCAGACTGGAAGAGGATGAATAGACCAGACCGAAAGAGGAGGAGGGGACCAGACCGGAAGAATAGGAGGAGACCAGACTGGAAGAGGAGGAGGAGACCACACCGGAAGAGGAGGAGGAGACCAGACCGGGAGAGGAGGAATAGACCAAACAGGAAGAGGAAGAGGAGAGCAGACTGGAAGAAGAGGAGGAGACCAGACCGGAAGGGGAAGAATAGACCAGACCGAAAGAAGAGGAGGAGACCAGACCGGAAGAGGAGGAATAGACCAGACAGGAAAAGGAAGAGGAGACCAGACCGGAAGAAGAGGAGGAGACCAGTCCGGAAGAGGATGAATAGACCAGACCGAAAGAGGAGGAGGGGACCAGACCGGAAGAGGAGGAATAGACAAAACAGGAGGAGGGAGAGGAGACCAGACCGGAAGAAGAGGAGGAGACCAGACCGGAAGGGGAGGAGGAGACCAGTCCGGAAGAGGAGGAATAGACCAGACCGTAAGAGGAGGAGGGGACCAGACCCGAAGACGAGGAGGAGACCAGACCGGAAGAGGAGGAGGAGACCATACCGGAAGAGGAGGAGGAGACCAGACCGCAAGAGGAAGAGCAGACCAGACCGGAAGAGGAGGAATAGACAAAACAGGAGGAGGGAGAGGAGACCAGACCGGAAGACGAGGAGGAG
>CAUYRB010037761.1:0-19606 GCA_963574695.1 Propithecus perrieri
TGCCAGGTCTCACCAGGGCAGGGATCACAGGCAGAGCCCGATCTGGGCCTGTTCTCTTGCTCTGGAGGCTTCCAGGGCTGTGGCGTCCACGCAGGACCAGGCAGTGCAGCGCGCTCGCAGGGTGGGAGAGTCGCAGAGCGAATCTTTCCTTCAACAAGAGTTTGCACATGGTGTGCGGAGCCTCGCGCGGCCAGCAACACACAACTCGTGCTGCCCTCGTGGGTGCGCAGGGCTGCGTTCACTTGGAGGGAGTGCCCCTTCTTACTCACAGTGTCCCTCTGGCTGGCCCGGAGAGTGGACAGCTTCCTACTTCATAAAAGGTGTGTATGTGGGAAGCTGTCTCCATCAACACTTATTTCGGAACCAAGAACTTCATGAATATTTAGCGTCTCTACCCAAAGCATAGACTGAAACTCACTTGGTGAGTCAAAACACATCTCTCCTTTGATTCAATCCCTCCAGGGCCCCATCACACTTAGAATAAAATCCAAATGCCAGACCAGGGCTCCAGGGCCACTGACCCAGCCTTGCCTGTCCCTGTCACCTCCCTGTGCCTTGTTGCACTTGTTCCCTTCCTCCTGGCCCCAGCGGCCTCGGGGCCTGTGCAGTGGCTGTTCCCTCTGGAGCTCTCTTTCCTCACTTCCTCATAATTCAGATGTCAGGTAGGGGCCGTCTTCCCTGACAGGGCTGTGCGATGAAGGCCATTCTATCCCCATCCCGTCCCTCCCCCAAGGATGTCTGGTTAGATGGTTTCTGTGGGGTCCAGGGAGGAGCCTCACGTGCCCAACAATGCCCGGCTCATTCTTTATTTGTGGGCTGCACCCACTTGCAGCAAGCGCCCCGTCTTGCTCCGTGTGCCATCCTACTGGGCCTGGCCCCCGTTTTTACTATACACACAATTTGTATCTTCAACCCTTGCTCCATGTCCATCTCTAAGGACTGGGCTTTGGCCGGGCTGTGAAGCAAACCTGGCTGGTGGCTGTCAGCTCCTTTGGCCTCCTGGTTCTTGGTGTCTTGACCATAGCTCAGTTCTGCTTCCGGCTCTGTTCTCCAAGTCTCCTGCTTCCCCCGTCTCGGTGCCTAGGGAATAGTTCCACACACAACCCTCTACAGAACACGGTAAGCTGGGATACAGGCACTCTGTCAACAAAAGGCACGGCAAGCCCAATGGTTTATATTTGCTCTGTCTAGCAAGGCGTCTGGAAAAATCAGTCAGAAACTACTCATCAGTGGACACTCCACCTCCATCCCTGCCTGAGCCACGGTGGGGCAGACAGTAGGAGAGGGAGACATGGGTGCTGTTCCCAGGAGTTTATAAAGACCTGGGGGAAGTGGGCAAGCACCTGAGAATCGGCAGTGAGCGACGCCGGGCAGACTAAATGCTACAGTGAACCCCGGACCTGCCGTCAGAGCTCAGTACCTGCACCCGCATCAGCATCACCTGGGAGCTTGTTACACTGCAGATGCACAGACTCTGTGCCAGCGCTGCTCAGGATGAGTATCTAGGAGGTTGAACCCAGGCATCTGGACTTTTTGTTATTGCTTTTAAAAATAGGTAGAATTTATTTTTTAGAGCAGTCTTAAATTGTCAGAAAAAATAAGTAAAAAGTAGGGTTCCCATATCCCTCCTCCCCCTCTCTGTTTCCTCTATTATTAACATCTTGCATTGGCGTGATTCTCTTGTTAAAATTGGTAAGCTAATATCGATACATTTTTATTAACTAAAGTACATAGTTTACATTCTTTCTCTTGTCAACGGAAAAGAACCCAAACTCTGTAAAATAATTTAAAGAGGTTAATTCTGAGCCAAGTTTGAGGACCATGGCCCAGAGCCATGCTCAAGAAGCCTTGAGCAAGTGGATGTGCCATGGCTGGGTTACATTACAGCTGGTTTTATACATTTCAGGGAGACAGATGTACATGTAAAATCATAAATCAATACATGGAAGGTGTACATCGGTTTGGCCCAAAATGCAGGACATCTTGAAGCAGGGGCTTACAGGTTTCAGGTGGGTTTAAAGATTCTTTGATTTGTAATTGATTAAAGAAATGAAGCTTTGTCTAAAGGCTTGGAATGTTTTAAGATAAGGAAGCCTGTTAATCAGACACAAGACGCCAGACAGACACCCAGACTCAAGTGATCTGTTAAGTAAATTGGGGACCTGCAGGTGTGGTTCAAGCTTTGTCTTGCATGATCTTAGGCCTGTTAATGAGTTATGAAGGATATTTATCTCCAAGAAGGGAGGGGGGCATGATGAGGCATATCTGACTTCCCTTCTCATGGCCAGCAACTCAGCTTTAGGGTATTTATGGGGTCACATTGGCAGACAGGGGGCCCATTCAATCAGCTTGGGGGGCTTAAGCTTTTATTTTAGTTCACAACCTCTTAGCATTATACATTCTATGGGTCTGACAAACGCATAATATCACATACCCACCACTGCAGCGTGTACAGAATAGATTCACTGCCTCCAAAATGCCCTGTGTGCCACCTGTTCATCTTTTCTCCCTACTACCCCTCTGCCAGCCCCTGGCAACCACTGATATTTTTCCTATCTCCATAGTTTCACCTTTTCCAGAATGTCATATAGTGGAAATCACATGATTATGTGGCCCTTTCAAAGTGGCTTCTTTCACTTAGAAATATGCATTTATTCCTCCAAGTCTTTTTGTGGCCTAATAACTCGTTTCTTCTTATCTCAGAATAATTGTTGGCAATTGTAAATTCGGCTGCCATAAACACTTGTGTATAGGTTTCTGTGTGCACGTAAGTTTCAATTCAATTGAGGGAATACCTAGGAGCACAATTGCTGGATCATATGATAAGAATATTTTTAGCCTTATAAGAAACTGCCAAACTGCTTATCAAATCACTGTATGGCTTTGCATTTCTATAAGCAACAGATGAGAGTTCCTGTTGCTTCACATCCTTGCCAACATTGATGTTGTCAGGGTTTTGGAATTTAGCTATTTTAGTAGTTGCATTGTCATATCTATTGTTGTTTTAACTTGCAGTTACCAAATGGTGTCTGATATGGGGCATCTTTTCATATGCTTATTTGTTATCTGTGTACCTTCTTTGGTCAGAGGTCTGCTTAGATCTTTTGCCCACTTTTTGATTGAGTTATTTGTTTCCTTATTGTCAAATTTTAATGGTTCTTTGCATATTTTCAATACAAGTTCTTCCTCAGATATGTAGCTTGAAAATATTTTCTCCCAGTTTGTAGCTTGTCTTTTCCTTCTCTTAAAGGTCTTTAAGAGATTCCCCAGGGGTTGGAGAATCACTAGGTTAAACTGCTGGCTGCTATAGGACTTCAGAACAGAGGGGCAGAATCGTCAATGACAACTTCATTGAGTTGGTACTTGTAGCCACTCAGAACTGTCCGGGTACTCCATAAAACCTATACAAGTGTTTGTAAGAGGAAATAAAATAGAATAAAACAAAAGAACCAAATCAAGGTTGTTGTAAGTAGATGGTACTTTAAAAGAATCTTAAACATGAAGAAAGTATTAGATAAGTAGGGTGGGAGGGAATTCAATTGATTAAGAAAATGTGAGCAAGAGTTACTTGAACATAATCAGAAATGCTCTTGGGGCAGGAAGGAAACTACAGGATAAAGTAAAAGAAACTGCTCTTTAGTAGAGAGAAAGAAGGTGAACTGTGGTTTATGATAGAATAACGAAGGCCTATGATATAAATTTATATGTACGTATGTGCGTATATGTGTATGTGTGTGTGTATTTATACATTTGAACAGCATCTTTTGAACTTCAGATGGCTGTCAAACATGAAATTACTCTTATACTTTGCTATACATTTTGGTACTTGGCTTGGTACTGTTCCCTTCCCCCGCGCCATGAGAGCCATGGACCCCCAGAATCACCAGAGTAATTCAGAGACGACGAGGCCTGGAGTGGCTTTCAGAACCATCACCAGCACCGTGAGACCAGAAACTATCATTGCCAGTCCCACTGGAGGACCAAACATTCAGAGAGTGTTAAAGCCATTATAACTGTACGTGTGTTTATCCCAACATCCATCATCCTCATATCAAAATAAGATGTGTGCTGAAGTTCCATAAACGGCACTGAGAAAGGTAGGAGAGGTGAAGGGTCTTGGCCCTGATTATATCACGTGGAGTTATACAAGCCTGAAAAATGACAGCAGGGGACTCAGACACCACCAGGACCCCAGACGGGGAAAGGCAGGAAGAATGAGAAGCACTGAGTGGTACAGAGGCTTCTCCAGGACACAGGGGAGAAGAGGATTACAAACCCAGGTGGTCGAGTATGGACTATGCCCATTAGTGGAGCCCACTCCAGTTCTGTGTGACTGTTCTCCCCATAACAGGCCCTTTGCTTTAGAAACTCGCAGGAAATGAAGGGGAAACAAGGGTGCCGTCGCTGTAGTCTGTGAGGTGTACACCTCAATGAGAATAGTCATCGCAATATTAAGAGCTAAGTTTAAAGAAAAGTGAGTGTTGTGCTGAAGCAATGAAATGCCTGCTGATTGCACATTTTTCCACATTAATACCAAATGAATATTTCCCATTTCTCTCCACTGCTCTGAATTCCAAGCTGGGCGTCCCTTTTAAGACTCACAATTAATCACCTGACAGAAGGAGGGCAGGGGGCGTGGTGGGGAGTGAGAAAGCGAGTCCTTAGGAGAACTGTGGCAATGAAATCTGCGGGGAAGGCCCAATTACAGCTGCGGGAGAGCCTGCCGCATGGGCAGTAATTTCCACTTACCCACAGGCCTCCGTTCTGCCGGATGGAAACAGCAGGAAGACAAGGAGACGGGCCTGTGTGATCACAGACATTACTTCGCCCGTGTTGGCCACACAACGTGGGAGGCTGAAGTTGGAGAAAGCACACTGTTAGCATTTTAGTTTTCAAATTACAAAATGTTCATCTGGTTCTTGAAAGAGAAGGAAGTGTGCCTGGAAGATGGGCACACGTGGGCACAGCCCAGGGACATCCCTCCATCATGTCATTTAATATCTCATTATCACGTGTCAGCGCGGAATGCGGGCACCTGACATCATGTCGCCAGGCCCAGCCCGTAAAACTCCGTTTGGTTCTCTGTCTTCCTACTTCCTTCCTTTGTCTCTCTGTGAAGAGTGGATAGATGGGCATGCCTTCAAACTAGCTGTTTAGGGAGAGACACAAAGGCTGCTTTTGCATTCTAAGTTCAGCGTCTGCCAACACAGCTGTGTATCTTAGGAAAAAATATATTTCAAACAGTTTTTTCTTTCTCCTTTTGCAAACAGTATCAAAGGGGATGTATAATCATTTCTTAAGTTCCTTTTGCTTGATTTCAATGGATTAAAGTATGAGCTGACCATCTTCTATTTAATTATTCAATAGTATTTTATCAGGCATATATTGTGGGCAAGTCCTTTCGCTAGGCCTGGGATGCAGGGATGACCAAGACGTACTGCCGTACTCTGTCTCCAGGAGCCCCAAGTCTGGAAGGAAAGACAGGCAGTAAGATATTGTCATTGACAAGAGAAGCCGTATTGAAGCTTCTGAGGTTGATTTCTTAGCCTACCATAACATGCAATAAACTAAATCTGAAAAATTAATTTTGTTCAGGTCCTATATAATGTTTAAAGAGTCATCAGTCAGTCAGCAATTAATTGACTCGATATTTATTGAGCATCTACTACATGTCAGGGACTCCCATGGGGCTTACATTTATGTCAGATACGATGAAGGCAGTGAGGAAAAAAGTAGATTGAGGGACTAGAGAGAGACTGGGAAGAGAGCTCTTTGCCATGATCGGGAAAGGCCTCTTTGGTAAGGTGACATTGAACACAGGGGGATGAGCAGTACAGATATCTGGGGAAACAGCAAGCGCAGAGGGTTTGAGGCAGGAACCAGCCGTGCACATTCCAGGAATAGCCGGAGCCAGTTTGGCTGTGGAAGGAAAAACAGAAGCAGGCGATGGGGGCAGAAGTGAAGGCCGGCCGTGTGTGGGTGTGTGGTCGCACTGGCCCCGGGAAGGATTTGGATTAAATACTAGGCAAAGCAGGAAGCAGTTTTGGTGGCCGATGGCAGCTGACACTAGAACGGAGATGGGGAGAAGGGCAGATTCTAGATCTACGGTGGAGGGAGAGCCAACAGGATTGAATGACAGATTATGACGTGGCACGAGACTGCAAAGGACGACGACGCTGGCTGTTGTCCTGAGTGACTGGTGGGCAGGAATAGGCATTCCCTGAGTGGGGAGGGTGAAGGGCGCAGTGTGTTTGGGGTAGGGGCTGGGAAGGAGTGAGGGGCGGGTCTGGGCTTGCACTTTAGAATAGGAAACAAGTGGAGATGGTGAGCGGCAGTTGGATTTAAGTCGAGTTTGGAGTGGAGTGGGGGGATGTGGACCTGAGTCCACAGAGTGTGAGTATTCTTGGTAGCCTTGGGCAGGCTGAGGTTCCCTGAGGAGTCGGAGAGAGGACGGGAGTGAGGACTGAGCCCTGGACCACTCTCAAGTGTAGACGTTGGGGAGATGAGGAGGCATTTGGAGAAGGGACTGAGAAGGGATGAATAGGAAGACAGCAATAGAAGCCCAGTAGGGAGAAAATGGGCTCCTGAATGCCAAGCGAAGAGAAACGCTTCAGGCAGGAAATGTTCAACTTTGACATGCTGAGAGGTGGACTTAAGGTGCAGACTTCACTCTTTTCCCATGTTTTGCTAGCCCTAAAAGTTGGCTTTTATATCTGCATGTAGGAAGAGCTAATGGTAGCTTTCTTTCTTTCTTTTCTTTTTTTTTTTTTTAATAATTAACGTATTTAACTCTTCATAAAATATATTGCATGTTGTCTTAGTCTATTCAGGCTGCTATAACAAAATACTTTAGACTGGGTAATTTATAAATAATAGAAATCTATTTGTCCACAGTTCTGGAGTCTGGGAAGTCTGAGATCAAAACACTAGCAAATTCAGTTTCTGGTGAAGGCTGCTCTCTGCTTTGTAGATAACACCCCTTCCTGCGTCCTCACATGGACGAAGGGGCCGGCCGCTGCCTCGCACCTCTTTTATAAGGTCACCAATCCTAGTCGTGACGGCTCCACACTCATGACTTAATCACGTCCTAAAGGCCCCATCACCTAATACTATGGCATTGGTGATTAAGTTTCAACATGAATATCGGAGGGCCATGTATGCAGTAGTTAGTAGAACAACAAAACACGAATTTGTGTTGAGATGGACGGCTGAGCTGTGGGATGGGACATCTCCCTAGGTACATTGATCTCACAACATCTGTAGTTTACATTTATACCTCAGCATAAAGACAATTTTCTGTATGTCCTTGACCTTTGTGTCTGATACTATGTAATTGAAATTGTAAAAGTTAAACTTATAAATGCCAAGAGTAGACAACAGAGGGTTCCAAGGGTTATGATAGAAGAACATGTACGATTTGGGCACAAAAAATAGAAATAGTCAATTTTGCTTTCTATGTGGTTTGTTTATTTATAACCTGCCTTGTTCCAAACTGTAATCTTCCAGCAGGTAAAATTTGTGTCTAAAATACCTATTGTTTGCAGAAATTTAGACTAAGTGCTTGGGGGTGGAAAAAAACTTAAAAAAAAAATGGAAACAGAAATCTTCTGGTTGTCTCACTTTGGGTCTGTGTAGATGCTGCACACTTCACAACTTTTTGTTGTTTCGCTCATGCAGCCATTTGGACCCTCACCCCTCAGGCCAAATCCAGCCCACAAGCCAAGTTTGTCTGGTGCACACAATGTTGGCTCACACTGAAGCACAGGGAGGTTTCACATGTACATCCCCACATCTGGTTCCTGTTGAAAGCCTGGCCCAGGAATAGTAGCAGCTATTCCATTTATTGACTTATTATTGACTTCAATCACCTGAGTAATCACTTTATTGATTTAAACTACCCGAGCAAGACTTGTACACAATCCAGTTTGCAATCACTTATCCACAGGATTTATTTATCATATAAATTATTACAACTGAATCTTCTTTTGATACAACTCCATGTGTCTCATCCATAAATATGTTTCAAGATGAGAAAATCAAGTCGTCTTCTGTGTGCTAGATTGTTTTAAATACTGTAAAAATTTACTTAAATCATTATTTTTGATATGTAAAAATGAAATGTATGTGGTTCCGATAGAGTTAATAAATACATGTTGCTATATTTTCCAATGTCAAAGTATTGTAAAGAACGGATACGTTGACTCAATTTTACAGTACATGTCTCCCATCTTAGACCAGCCATCTGAACCCCCTATGGTCTGAAGTGGCCTTCATTAGTTGGTTTCAAAGGGGTCCAGAATATGCCACCATAAAATATGCCACCTTAGCATAAGGATTATTTTGAGGTGAAGGCTATTGAGAAAAAGGAAACACAGGAAGAGCTCTCTGCAATTTCCCTCTGCCTAAAAGTGGAGTGTAAATTCCCCTTGTGAAGGTCTCTCCCCGTCCCCTTCTTATACCAGGAGGAGGAGAATAATCTTATTACTGGAGGCAGCGTGGCACCAAGATGAGTCTGCATAAACAAAGTTTACTAAATAAGCTTTATCTAACCTTAGTTTCCCCTGTATGTTTATGTTACCACAATTTACTGCCCCTGGAAACCCACACTTCGCTTTCTCTCATCTAGTCTCTACAGTTTGTCATCCTTTGTGAAAATGGTACATAAGCCCCCAAGTCTAACCGCTCCTTTAGGGTTTCACTTCATTTCTGTGAAACCCCTTATGTATATACAAATATTAACATCAAATAAAATTTGTGTATTTTTCTCCTGTTAATCCGACTTTAGTCAGTTTAATTCACAGGCCCTCGTCCAAGAACCTAAGAGAAGACAGGAAAAGTTTTTCCTTCCCCACAGTTTATTTATTCATTTAGTTATACACTGCTGCTAGGGATGGAGATTAGAAAGGAGCAAACGTGTGTACCTGGCATGGTGATTCGGTGGGAAGATGAATGCGAAAGCACATAGTCAAGGTTCAGTGGGTAAATTCTAGGAGGATGTCAGCACAAGGTACCCCAGAATCACAGACAGAGGGACCACCCCCCTTAAACGAGGAGTTGTCCAGTCGTGAATAACTCCTGAACTCCTTTGTTCTTAACTGCTAAATGACTATGGTGTCCCTACTTACCACTGTCACTCTGGTGTGTGTGGTGTGTCCTAGGTCTGCACCAGTCTTATTCGAGGAAATTCTCTCCCCACCTTCCCTCTCTCTCTCTCTGAATTGTGAGGGAGGGAGGAAGAGATTAAACGTATTTATTTAAGATGGCTCCCAGAGACGGGTTTATATAATAAGACTAGGAGCTATTTAGCAAAGAACTTTCCCGTCTTCAGCTTTGCCATATGCCATCGATGGAGCAAGTCATTTATACTCTATAAATTCAGTTTGCATATCCATTAATGAAGCATTAGTTTAGATTAGCCTTTCTCAACTAGGGCTCCTCATATGAATTATAGAACACAGAAAATGGTTTGAGTGACTATTTTTCAACTCTCTAAAGGATGGTATGTAAGATGTGCCATTCTAAATGCCTGGGACAGAAATTAATCCATTCCATACAATGGATGCTGAGGCATTAGGGCTTAACTCTCTCAGGAACACTTCTGGGATCTGCTGTTGCCTTTAACTGGTTCATTTCTGCTCTATCCCCCAAGCCCTGCAAGCCGGAAGTCCAGGTTGTGCATGAAGAAGCGAGGTCACAGGTGTCATTGTCACCTCTCTCTGTAATGTAAGCCTACGGTTATAGGTTATAGCCAGTTACAGGGTTGGCCTGTACGAATTACTGCTGCTGTTGTCAAGGTTAGCACTGTCATAACTTGTGTAGGTTGTATTTCCTTGAAAATTGAAATCTCAGTGATCTGAGTAAAATAAGGAAGAAGCACTCTGGTGATCTACTATGACTTCAGGGCTAGACCTCCTGATAGAGAATTATGAACTTGAACTCAATCTGGGCTGCCATGGCTACATCAGGAATTCATGATTCCAAGAGAACAAACTAAAATAACAATAATAAAGAAAATGGCAGCTCCCCATTGTTCAATATCTGTTTTATATATTACCTCATTTCATGCTCACAAGAACTCCTTAAGTAGTCTTCTTGTTCTCCATTTACCAAGTGAGAAAACTCAGAGGAGTCAGGTCACTTGCCCAAATTCAGGGCCAGCAAGAGGCAGAGGCAGGTTACAAACGGGTGTCACTCTAACCTTGATAACCTTACACGGGCACCTCTCCTTCCCGGCAAACAGGAGTCGGGTTATGCTTCCTAGGGGGGTGGGGGATGACAGGAACCAAAGGCTCCAGACCTGCCGAAGCACTGAGGAGACGGGGCAGGCGTGGTGATGACTGGGCTGAGGATTGGAGGGCACAGGGGGACACAGGGCATAGACTCCAGGTGCCCTGAGCACCAAGCTTAAGGAAGGATCCCCAATTTCACCTCCAGCAGCTGATGGCACTAAGACTAAGGACAAACTGCCGCCTCTGCTGGACCGACACAGCGTCCAGGGGAGGCAGGGGCAGGGGCTGAGCCAGGAGCCTGCAGACACACCCCCTGCTTGCAGGTTAATTGGGAAGGGGCTGGGATTGGCACTGCTTGTAGTTCTACCTGCTGGAGAGTGAACCTGTGCTCATATCTTTGATCGTGAGCCTCTGCTTTGAAATAGTACAGCGCACCCTGTCAGTGTCGGCGTGCATCCTCTCAGATCCGTTTTAATGTTTCTAGACAGTTCTCTTTAAATTTGGTGAGTTCTGGCTTTATTTTGAGGATTGCTTTTGGGCCAATGGAGGATTCCTGCAAACAGAGTGTCTGAGAGTCCACATTCTCAGGGCAGCCCTTGGCGGTGACTGACACACAGGATCATGGCTGCCCGCCCCTTACCTGGGCGAGACAGCTCTGAGATTCCCTACACTCCCGATGTCCCCTGCAGGACCAGCTCTATGGGAGGATTGTCTGAAACCACCTCTCTCTCTCCCACTAGTTCATCCTTAATAAATAGTTTGCTTTTGATCCTTGTCTCGGGAGCTGCTTCAGAGGAAACTCACCTAAGACATACAGTATTCATGTTTATATGTTACATAGTTATATATTCAGCTACGTCCCAACTCATGGAAAGTAGTGTTCACCCAAGTAAGAGCCTGGGGTTTGGGGCTGGAGGAATTGTGAATCTTGCTCAAATGCAAACTGAACCACTGCTACAGAGGACCTCAGGCAAGGTACTGTCCCCCTCTTGTTGCTTGTTTCATAATGTGTGAGACGTTAATAATGATATTTAAATTAGGGGAGTCTGAGTGTAATGGGATAAAGTATTTAAAGCACCTGGTACTCAACAGTACTGCTTATTAAAACCCCAAACAAAATAAGATTCGAGACGTTCTAATCTCAGGACAGTCATGCAGAAATTATATTTAAAATATCATTTTTATTGTATTATGTTTTAGCATAGATCTCGCTCATGTGAGAAGAGAAAGACAAAAGCCCTTGCAGCCCTGGCCTTCGTGGAGACAGGCAGTGCCCCCTTGGAGAGCCGCGCTGTTGCTGCCAACTCGTTCTCACCCTCAGGAGGCACTGTGGTCTGCGGACAGAGAAATAAATATTTCTGTTTGTTTCCTCATTTAGTGTATGTCAGTCCTGCATTGATCTTGGCTATTTCCCTCAAAGGGATGCATGAAGAAGCAGTTTTCACAGCACAGATAAATATTAAAGGCACATTTAGCTCCCCGTAGTGAACGAGGCTGAGAGACAGACAGGCACGCCACTGCAGGGGGTGTTTGAAGGTAAATGAAGGGCTGCCTGTCTACGTGACCCTCATGCATGCCCTAAAAAGCGTGACTTTCGGAAAACCCGACGACCTCCCATCTTCCTCTGGGCTTTGCTAGTGCGGGTGGACTGAGCTCTGCATTATTCTGTTCTTCCAGCCCCAGATATTTCTTTCCTGACTTGTTATAAAATATTCTACTCACAGAAGTACGTGACTATGATTTTTCCTATGTTTTATAAACAACCAGAACTTTTTTCTGAGAAGTGGTGTGGGCTGCAGGTCAGCTCCCATCTACCCCGAGAGGAAGCCGAGAAAGCCTTGACTATTTATTCAACAGGACTCCATGTCCGGTTTGGGGTAAGGGATCATTTATTATTTTGTGGCCATTCCAGACACAACAGCCTGCTTCTCCCCTCTCTGCCTTGGATCACGCTGTTTTCTCTGCCTGGAATTTCCCTCCCTGCCCTTACGCCTACACCCGGCTCCATGTACTTGGTGCTGAGCTACTCACACGCCAAGATCCAGCTCCAGCAGCCTCTCCCTAAGTAGCCTCTCCGAGTCCTCTGATTAGTCTTGTCCCCATCTCTTGTTGTCCCCCAGCCTCTAGCAGCTGTAACTGGGGAGTGACAGCTACTGTGATTTCCCAAGAGCAAGGATCAAATCTTATTCATTAGAGGTCCCTCAGTGCTGGCAAATCGTATATGCTCAGATC
The DNA here is from genome assembly GCA_963574695.1 of Propithecus perrieri. NCBI lineage: Eukaryota > Metazoa > Chordata > Mammalia > Primates > Indriidae > Propithecus > Propithecus perrieri. The sequence goes on from CAUYRB010037761.1 coordinate 12,462, forward strand.
ACATTGGTTCGTAAAAGAACAGCCGTGGAGCCATGGAATATTTACTGAGACACTCTGTGTGGAGCACTGTTAGATGCTGGGGAGGATACTGAGGAAATACAATGTAACCCCACCTTCCAGAATCAGAGGCCCCCTCTAGCTATCATGCCAATTCCCCGAGGAGGGGGGATTTCTGTCTGTTTTGTTCACTGATGTTTCCTATCCTCAGAATAGTGCCTGACACGTAGTAGGCCTTCAATAAACATTTTGTGAATGAAAGAATGCATTCTGCTTGCAGGAGTTGTGGCTTTCACAATGATGGATCCTGTTTCACATTATACCACGAGATATTTATTGCTCTGAATTGCCAAGTCAGGCATCCTCATTGAAAAGGTAAACCTCCTTGGGAAAAAGTAATAGAGTTGTTTTAAACCTTGGCTTCACCAAACAGAAACAAATTAAATTCCTGTTTAAAGTTGCTTTCCCAAGGTTCTGGTTTGTTACAGAAGGCCGGGAGGAGCTGGTCGATTCCGAGCTTAGACACTCACATGTGAGGTTCTGACTCATCCTGTTGCCAGTGGCCACTGCAAATACGTGTAGGGCTGTAGATGGTTTTACCCCAATTTAGGGAGTTAGTAGAAAATGTTTTCCTGATTAGAAGTCATTTCTGCTCCTCCTGGGTTGTTAGGTACAGCATCACGAGGGTTAGATTTTGTCTCCTCTTTATTTACATTACATAGGAGGTTGAATAGAAGGCACTAGAACTATTCATAAGTGAATTCAATATCATCTTCTCCTATCAAAACAAAAACAAAAAACAAATAAACAAACAATCTGAAAATAATAGGCTGTGCTATGGCAATAATTCCTGAAAGTATCTCTGAGGAGATTTTTGATGGCGAAGTAGGGTAATACCTTGATATTCCAGGACAGTTTCGACTGTAAGGAACCATGGCTAGTGGATTACAAATGATAATTATATTCCAAGACTAGGAATCTAACAAGATTAAATTTAGCTGTGATGGAGAGCAGCACAGGAGAGGAAGAAATCTGACAACAGGTAGCAACATCTAGTCTGTAGGTTTTATGTTTAAACGGGCTATCTGTTAGTCTTCCTCCGTTTAGCGTTTAGACTTATATTTGGGAGAGAATCAGTATTGTGTTTTGATTCTTAGAAAATAATGTCCTTCTCAGTTCAAACTAGATGACTAAGATATCTGTGCCACCATGACGATTATCTGGAAGAAAAGAGAGGGCAGGGAGATAGGAGAAACCGACAGCTGTGTGGCTGGACAGGGATGGGAAGGGCACGGGTGGGGAGGGGGTTAGAAAGTGGAACCCTGGAGTGCCCAAGGAAAAGAGGACAGGCTAGGTAAGCATCTTCTCGCAAGTTCCCACTGCATAAACTGCAAGGTCTTCCCCAGTCTTCTTCTTGCCCTTCTTGCAGGAAGGGATACGTGTTCGTGGTGGGGAGGATGTGCTGAAGAGGGAAACGTATGATTTAGGGAGCCTGGTGGAGTGCTGCAGGTTGCCTAAATGGCTGGTGAGTGCAGGCTGTCTGATATCTGCATTCCCAGGTGTCTTCCCTTGCTATCTCTACTGAGGTTTCTGCCTGTCATGGGTGTGGAGTTGCAGCCATTAGGGTCTCTATCCGGGAGTGCTACCATCACCTTACAACCCCGGTTGGTGGGCATGGCTTGCAGTTAAGCTGTCCCTGGGCGGATTTGCAGATTCTGCGATTCACTCTCCTGGAAACATAACTGTGTTAGTATTGATGCCCCTGGGAGAAGGGCTATTGTAAAAACAGAATCATGGGACAGCCACTTTTACTGCCTCAGTCCCTTTGAATCTATGCACTGGAGGATGGATAGGTAGTTTTATTTTCTAGTATTGCTTCTTTGTGAACAAAAGAAAGGAAGTTATGTTCCCTGAAATGAGATCTTGATTTTTCAGAGCAGAATCAATATGGTGCCTCCTTCCAGGGAGGAAAGAAGATGTCACCGCTGATCGGGATCCTAATAGCCAGCCCTGCGGGTTCCCCTTTATCTCTTGCTCCATCCCTGGGAGGAAAGATGGGGGTGAGGAGGCCCAACGTCCTCGCTCACTAGCTAATGCCTCATCCATCTTTTCTTCGTTCAAATCACAAAGACCTTGACCTCCCGGCCCCTTGGCAGGGGCTTTGTATGCCACCGTGAACTCTGCGAGATGGGGCTCGTCATCCCCATCTATGTGAGACACAGGAAATCTTGACTTACGGAGCTGGTGAATAATGAAGCTAGGATTTGAACCTAGGTTTCTCTTACTCAAGTTCCTGTATGTTTAGCAAGTAGTCTTTCTTGCCTATATGTTAATTATTAATTCATAAGTGATTAATCCAGCCAAACTTTCTGCTTCCATATTGTACACAGCAGCAGTTAGGCCACAGTTTCAAAAGTTTATGATCCTTGTAGACAGATAGTCTACGTGGGATATGTTCTTTGAGAGGGCCGAGCAAAGAGAGATGAAGGTGTGGACGTGGGGAGGAGGTTAGGAAGTGTTTCCCAGAGGAGATGCTGCTCATCCTTTCCTGGGAGGTGACTGCTCCGCGAGCCGGGTGGACTCCATAGGAGTGTGTGGCAGATTTGCTTTCCCAGGTGGAAGATGCTGTTCCTTCTCATTATTAACAGAAACCAGATGTCTCAGAGTCGTACCGGTGATATCATTCTGCAGTTTACCATGCCTCGCTCTGTTTCAGGAGACAGCTTTAGGCGGTAGAAGGAGCACAGCCTTGGAGCGGAGTTTCCAATCTCCCCCTCCAGTGGGACGGAGCCTGGGTGAGCTGTGGGATCTGCCACCTCACTGGGGAGGTGCACTGCTCAGGTGCGAGTCCTGGCTGTTACCTACCAGAAATGTGACCTCAAGCAGGGTCCTGACCAGCTGTCCCTCAGCTTCCTCATTTATAAAATGGGGATGATACTAACCATTATGTTACATATAAACCCATGGGATAGGTGAGTTTATATGTAAACTACTTTCAAGGATGCCTGGACCATGATTAGCTCTATATAAGGGTTCACTGTTTCTGTTATTTCTTCCCTGGTAAAACAAGCATGATAATGCCTTCCTCATGGGCAGGGTTGAGATTAATTGGTATATCTTATGGCAGTGGTTTTCAACTAAGGCCGCTTTTACCCTAGGGAATCTTTGGCCATGTCTGAAAACGTTTCTGATTGTTAAAATCTGGGCTAAAGTGGTAACTACCGGCATCCAGTAGGTAGAGGCCAGGGATGCTACTAAACATCCTTCAATGCGTAGCATAGATCCCAAAGCAAAGAATTATTTAGTCTAAATGCTGATAGTGCTGAGGTTGGGGCCCTGCCTTATGGAATTCTTACAGGTCAGCACCAGTTATGTTGCAGGTGTGCAGTGTACAATGGTGCTCTTCTTTGTCTCTCCCTCTTCAATCTATATTGTTAACTGTTATCTTATTTCACCAGTGCGCACCACGGTCAACAACCTCTACTCGATGCCCCATCTTTCCCTCTCCCTTTCTGTAAGATACACCAGCTGCTGTGCTTTTGTGGGGATGTTGAAACAATAAGTGACCTCATCAAGTGACATTGTTTTCCATAGCCCCACTTTAGAGCTCTCTTTAGAGCTTCCAGAGAAGAGGGATGAGAGCCAGCCATCGTTCGAGGTTCAGAGTCCTGGAGTCTATGGTCATTTACGAGTCATTGTGTCCATTTATAAAATTCTGAGTCCACCAGGGCATGGGCCTTTGCCAGTAAAGGCATCGTGGGGGTTGAGTGAGATCTCTGGAAAGGACAGAATCCTCAGCTGATGGCAGGGCAGGTGCTGGTTTCCTCCCTTCTCTTCCTGATGAAGATCCTGGCAGTTGGGGATAGTTGGTGTCATAGGAGGGAGGAAGGAGATAATGGACATCATTTTAGAAACTGTCTTTGAGATCTACCTGGGAAGGCTCCATAGCTACAAGTCAATTTTTTGTTTAGAGTTACATAATTTATCTGAATTATTTTGACGGCAATTTTTACTCCATATAAACATGCCCTAAAGCTTGAAGTTTCTGGGCTGTACATATTCCATGTTGATAGATGAAAACAGAAACGATATTATCCAAAATGTTATCCAAAATCTGAAAACAGAAATGTCCAATAGATGAAAACAGAAATAATATTATCCAAAATGTTATTCAAAAGCTTCTCAGTGGATGTTCTAGTGGTTAAATGTGGCTTCAGAGAAGGCTTCACTGGAATCAAATAAGCCAGTCTGAATTTCTGAACTTTCAAATGATGTCTCTCATTTGTGGGAGATGTAATACTGTCTTAATCATTATTTTGATGTTTGACTGGCCATTTTTCCATTTTCTCAAAGCTCTTTAACTGTCTCTCCTATTTAGGAAATGTCACATTCCTCTCATAGATGATTTATGGTTTTGGAATAAGAAATATAAGCAGGAAGGAATTTTCCCTAAAAGCAACCCAGTATTTTATTTTCAGGACTATAGAATGTTATTGAATATGAAAGCAATGTGCTTGTAACCTCATGGTATCTGCGTTATATTAAAAAATGTGCATTTGATAAAGCCACGGATATGAATCATGAGTCAGGGCAATTTTTCAAAGCCATTATACAGAGTCTTCTGACAGCAATAAATACCCAAATATCAGATTAATAATTGGATTTTGACAAGTTTGCAATCACGGCCATACATCCCCAAAACTGTTTATTCAGCACCTCCCAGAAAAAGAAAAAAAAATTCCAGAGAATGCTTTTGTGTGAGATATTTGCAAGTAAAAAGCAAAAAATAGCAGAAAACAAAAGCAGAAAACAAATGGAGAAAAAGTGTAAAAATCCAATTCTGACTCTTGTTGCATATTTTGCATTAGTATCATTTAGGACACAGGAAGTGAGGGTGTCTTATATTGTATAGGCTGTCAGACCTATGCTGAAATGTTGGTTCTACTTCTTAATGCCTCTGAGACCTTGGGCGTTTTATTTAACCTTTGGTTTTACAACTCTTTTCACATATAAAGTTGGATAATAACACCCCCATAGGGATTTTGCAAGGAGGAAATGAGATGTTGCAAGTAGATACCCTTGCACAGGTAACTGGAACAGAGTAGGTGTCACTTGAGAAATTGTACCAATAAGCACCTCTGGTGAAGGTAACGTGTAATTTATGTGATATTTACAAATATGACATTTTGAAATTTTCATCCCTTATTATTTCCTTTTTAGGAATCTTTGGAATTAGGAGAGGTTGAAAGATACTGGAAGTATGACAAATTCCTAGCCACATTCAGCTCAGGTGAGCACAGATGCAACACTGTATTGTAGGGACCGAAGGGGTCCCAAGGAGACATTAAGGATGTAATAGCCAGATTCCTGGGTCCTGTGGCTGGCTGGTGAGAGCCCCAATACCAGCAGGTAGAACTTTGTTGGATCTCCCAAAATGCTGATGGATAGAAATGACTTTGACAGGGAGATAATTGACCCAAATATATATTCTCTATTCTTAATTTAAGTCTAAAGATGAAGAGGAAAAATCATATTGAGCATTTCAACTTCATTGTTTATATCGATCTTCAATGCAAATTGAAAGTCAACCATTTTTAAGTTCTCTGCTACTTACTAGCTGTGTGATGGGGCAAGCTACTTAATCTTTCATCTATAAAATGGTCCTAATCAGAGTCCCTGTCCTTACATGCAGCCATGAAGATTAAAGGAGGTAAGGCATGAGAAGCACTTCATAACTGTAAGCTCTCACCATAATCATCGCCTCTTCTCCCAGAATTCTTTGCTGTTGGCCCAGCTCTCCTGGTGACGTTCTCCCAGGGAGACATGCCTGAATGGAAGCTAAGTCTGTGAGCCTTTGACAGCTGCTGCTGCAACATCTTAGGTTCAGGAGTTCCAACAGTTTCAGTGACGACCTTGGAGTACGGTTAAAAATGAAAGTTCGGAACTGTCAGGAGGAGAGGCATCTATTACTAAGTACCTTGTCTTTGAACTCTTGATTGCATCTTTCTATCTATGTATATATGCATATATATTTATTTATAGAGTATAATTAGGTTAAATATTTCGGGTGACATTTTTAACCCTTCTGTGACATTTCCCATGGCCGTTTTCACTTCAGTTCTTTCTGGAACAAATCTTTGTTGTGGTTCTTTCTAAGGAATTTTTAAAAATACATGTATTTTAACTTTTGCTTTACATTAAGAAAACATCTCACAATGGAAATATTCACTGTGATTTATAGCAAAATGAAAACTTCAGGAATTATAGATGCTTTCATCCTGGGATAACATTTGCTGTTTGCCGGGAACAAATGTCAGCCATAAAAAATTGATGGGAGCTGCTTACTTAGTGTTTTCATTTGTTGTAGCAAATCTATCTGTCAGGTGAGTCTGACAACAAGACAAGCGTCCGCAGTCTGATTCATACAGGAAGCACAGGGAGAACTCTGTAGAGATTGGACTTTGGCCTAGTATATGGGGGAAATACAGGTTAATAGGGAAACCCAAACACATCACATAGCTAGGAAACTTATGGGAGAAAAGGGAATAGCACTTCTGCTTTCAGCCACCTGGCAGTGAGCCAGTGATCTGCACTTTAGAAGGTCTGCGGATTTAAATTTGTACCACCAAGGGATTCCTCTTCCAATCTGGATTTTTAGGTTACAGATTACTTTTACACTACTCTGAAAGCTTAATTTCTTCATAGGGTTCCTTACAGACAAGGACTAATATGGAGGATGTTTATTAATTTGTTTAAGAGGACTTCTTGAATATCTACTGTGTTCTAAGTAAATCCTCCTGGCTGGGAGAGGAATGAGATACACACAGAGTTTACCTGATGGGGCGAAGGATGGGAAATAGTCACTCATGTAGAAACAAGAAAACCAGCAGGTGCATCCCAGAAGTGATGGCTTGTGAGGCAAGGAAGAGGAAGGAGGAAGGAGTTGTCCCTTCCACTTTGGGTAAGGATTGTCCTTGTCAGAAAAGGCTTCAGAGAAAGGATGAGGTTCATGTGAAGCTTGAAACATTAACAGGTGCTTTTCAGAGCAAAATAAGACAGGAATTCCAGGACAAAGCAACCTATGAGCAAAGGCATAGGAGTGTATACAACCCATGAACCAAATATTAGGATCCGCGTTTCACTTCATT